>CM035412.1:184464573-184482073 GCA_020310875.1 Ceratopteris richardii
TCAATACAATTCACCTTCTCATTATTAATAGTAAAATGCTAGCTTGGTCTTTCTAAACATGGATCAGATACTCATTCCTCATCAATAATGATTACAATGATGTGTCACAGAAGCTACGCTTTAGAAATTAATCCCATAAAATAGAGATACAAATAGATGGAACTAAATAAGAAGAACAAATAGCAATACAAATAGATGGAACTCCGAACTCATACAATAATGATCTAACTTTTAATCATACTCTAGGAGGATATATTTGATTCTTTAGATGTAGTCACATTAATGAACTCCTATTTTATTCACCAAAATCATTTCCCCTCATTCTCAACTAATTTTATTCATCAAAATCATTTCCCTTCATTCTCAATTAAGCTCCGTTATTAATTGTACATTCATCCTAATGCTGAAAGGACATAGATCAATATTTTCTAGTTATACAAAATGTTCTTTTTGTCGAATATATTTAGTTTTCTTAAAAGATGGTTAGTCAAATATTTACGCATCTTTGTTCATGTAGATTCTCACACTTTCTTCATATGAGTGGACTTCAAGGGAAGAAAATATTTTTTGTGATCATTTTCACTTGCGTTAACATCTATTAGGGTATATTTTCTTTTATCTATATCTCACTTAGTTTTTTCATTAGCTATGCGTGTGGAGTAGAATTTCCTCTTCATATTTTATCCATTTGATATGATCTTTGGCTTGTTAAAAAGCTAATACAACCTTCTAATGTTGGATCAAATTTTGTTCTTAACAATGCGTTTTCTTAGAAAAATGGTATTTGGAGCAAACAAAGGTCTTTAATGTGGCAAATGAAAGAAATGAGTAGTCTCTGTTGGTGATAGTGGTTCTCTAAGTAGACAATATTATTTTGAGTGTGATAATTTGAATAAGTAGTGACATATATGTAGTTTCAGGGAAAGAAATCTCTCACATTCATTCCATAGAAACATTGAGAAGCATTGAATTGTGTGAAACAGGGTATCTGTGAGTATACATGTGACGCCATTCAAGCTTCAAGCTGCATATGATTGTTAAGTGTTCTCCCATGACTGGTATAAGAGAAGCTTTAACACATAAATATAACAAAAAAGAACTAGGGGAGGATATTGAAAGAGAGAGAGAGATACACACAAAGAGAGAGAGAGAAAGCATATTTAACCACTACTAACTATGTCTCATTCTCGTGTTCTGAGACATTGAACACTACTACCTATGTCTCATCCTTGTGTTTTGAGAATGTGTGTATGTGTGTGTGTGTGTGTGAGAGAGGGAGAGAGAGCATCTACGCAAATTCAACTATACCATGAGCAGCTCAATTCTACCCTTGTATGAGTAGCATATATCAAGCTAACTAGCAAGCTTTGATATGCTTTCATGTCTTCCATGTTCTCACCTTCATAAACACTAAGTTTATGATTCATCTCCAATGGTGTACTTGTAGGTTTAGCGTTCTCCATTTTGAACTTGAGAAGGAGATCTTGAATGTATCTCCTGTGCCTCAAATACATTCCTTCATCTTTGTACATCACCTATATACCTAGAAAATATGTGAGCTCACCTAAGTCACTTATTTTGAGCTCCTCTTGCATGTGTCTGTTGATCCTTTGAATGCCATTTAGATCATCAGCTATCACAATAATATCATTTACATATACACATAGATAGATAACCTCAATGTGATCCCTTTTGATGAATAGAGAAGGATCTGAGCTAGTAGCTTTGAACCCTTGATCTTGAAGATATGTAACCAACCTGTAATTTCAAGCTCAAGGAGCTTCTTTCAATCCATACAATGCTTTCTTAAGTCTACAAACATAAGATGTATAATTAGGGTTTTCAAAACTAGGGGGTTGTGACATGTATACCTCTTCACTTATTCAACCATTTACGAATGAATTTTTCACATCAACTTGGAGGAGTCTCCAATTACTTGCAGTAGCTACGTTTATCAATGTTTTGATTGTAGGCATCTTGGCAACTCGTGAGAATGTCTTCGCATAGTTTTCACCATGATTTTGTGAGCATCCTTTGGCAAATAATCTTGCCTTGTATGTGCAAACTAACCCATCTGAATTTTTTTTTACTTTATACACCCATCCGCAACCAATTACCTTTTGATTCAATGGCACTGGAACCGATTCCCAAGTGTCCATCTCCTTCAATGCATCTATTTCTTCTTTCATGGCCTTTTCACAATTAGGGTTTCTTTTTGCCTCTTCATATCTTGATGGTTCTTCTGAAATTGAATCTTCCACCAAGTAGATTGAATGCTTCCAAACAAATGTAGAATCATATCTATACCTTTCCGGCTCGTTCTTCTCTCTTGAAGATCTTCTAGGACCTTGCCTGGAGCATTCTCCAACCTCTTGCATCTTTGCTTTGCCTCTTGACTTCCATAATTTTTAATCCTTTTCTCTTTCATCTTGGTCATTGTATGTATCACTTCTTGGATCCTCGACCTATGTATCTCTATTTGTAGTGAATTTCTTGATTGAAGGATTATAGAACTTGTGACCCATCTGAGTTGAATCATATCCAATAAAGATTGCATTTTTTGCCCTTTTATCTAGCTTACCTCTTATTTGTGATGGTACATGAACATAAACTAAACAACCAAACATCTTGGAATGTCCAAGACTAGGTTTTCTTCCAGACCATGCTTCATAAGGAGTCATAGCTTGAAGTGATTTGGATGGTAGTCTATTGACAAGGTACATAGATCTTGAAATAGCTTCTACTCATAGATAATATGCCAACTTTTTCTCTTCAAGCATCGTTCGGGCTGATCCAACCAATGTCTTGTTTCTCCTCTCTAAAATTCCATTCAATTGAGGAGAGTACCTTGTAGCCAGTTTCCTTTTGATACCTTTGTCCTGCAAGAACTCGTCAAACTCTTTAGAGAACTATTCGTCCCTCCATCAGATTTGAGTTTCTTGAGTGATCTACCTATATCATTCTCCACATGTGCTAGATACTTTTTGAAGCAATCAAACATTTCATTCTTACTCTTTATAAAGTATAGAATAGTCCATCTACGATGGTCTTGAATAAATGAGACATAATACCTTGATCCTGACAATGAAGGTTTTGACTTGGTCCCCATGCATCTGTATGTACTCAGTCCAATACCTTTTTGTGGATGTAACCTTTGTGCTTCAATGGTTTGTGCCTCTCTAATATGACATGCATCACATATCTTGATCATGTGTTGGTTTGATATGTTCGATAGTCCTAGAACACTTTGATCCATGCATATATCCTTCAAGGTTCTTTCATTCACATGAGAAAGTCTCTTATGCCACACTTCAAGCTTACTTAGGGTTTTAGACCCAAAAGTGAATAGAGCTATGTTCTTGGTTTCTCCTACTTCAAAAGTAAAGAGCCTACCATTCTTCTCACCTCTGGCTATCTTCTTCACACCTGGACACAGATCTTCCACAAAAGCTCCATGTTGGGTGAACCGAACTTGCAAGCCTTGTTCAACAATTTTGGCCTACACTTATTAGGTTTTTAGTGATAGTGGGTATATAGAGAACCTTTCTCAAAATGTTTGTCTTGTCATTGGAAGCTTTGAAATTACCAATCTTATCCACATTGTGGTTTGTGGCATTGCGTGTTTATACTTCATGTCTATGCTTTGGACTTTCCAAATCACATAGAAGAGCAATGTTGCTTGCAAAATGATTTGAACATCCTGAATCTATGTAAAACAAATGATCATGTTATTTACCTTCTTTGTGGCTTAGATTCATAAGAAGCAATAAGTCTTCATGTGGTTGATCTTTTGAATAATTTTTGTAGTCCCTTCTATTGTAGCCTCTATTGTTATTGTTGAAGTTGTGTCCACCTCTTCCTCTATTGCTACCATATCCACCTCTTCCACTTCCTTTCTAGGTCTTCCCATTGAACCAACAATTCTGAGTGGTGTGCTTGGTCTTATCACAAATGGCACAAAGTTAAACATTCTAACCTTTGGCTTTGTCATGCTTTGGTTCTTTCTTCTTCCCTTTCTAGTTGCTCTTGCTCACGAAGTTGGCTTCGAAAGTGTCCTCTTCATGTTCTTCGTTCTTCTTGCCTTTCTGCTTCTTATCCTTCTTATATGCATAAAGAGCACTAGTTGAATTACCATGATAGGAGCGACCTTTGTTTATGCTATTATTGGACTCTTGATTAAAGATTTGTCCAAGAACAATGTTGAAGTCTAGAGTTTGCACATCCATTATGAGATTGTAAGCCATCATGAAGGATTTCCATTGCTTATCACTTCTAATCCCATTGAGAATTTGCCTCATGATAGTCTCTTCTTCAATTAGCTCTCCAATGAATGCTAACTAATCTACAACCTCCTTGAACTTGGTAACAAACTTCATGATGGTTTGTTTAGGTGTCTTCTTGATTTGGTTGAACTTGCTCCAAAGACGATTCTTTTTTGTTTTGGTACAAGTAGAAAACAAAGTCTCAAGAGCATCCCAAATCCCTAGGGATGTCTCGCATCCTCTAATATGTGGTAATAGAAAATCAGAGATAGAGTTTAGTATGTATGACCTTGCTTGAGCATCAGTTGCACACTAAAGGGTGAGCTTATCTGTCTCCCCTTGTGTAGTCCTCCTATAGATCTTGGCATAGACATGTAGTTGTGGTGATCAAGGTTCTCGATCATTGGGGGAAATCCATCAACAATCTTGATCTTGCTCTGATACCACTAAAAGAACTTGGAAAAGCGGCATAAGACAAGCCCTTGAGCTTATGGAGACTCAAATAGAACTTATAGGCATGGGATAAGTGCAATAAAATGAACTATGTACTTTGGAGCATCAAGGAGAAAGAGTCGATACAAACAGATAGGTTCACACATCGAATAGCTCAAAAAACTTACTATCTATAGAAGAGACAACGAGGTTCAAATGCTCATAGCAAACAACATCATTACAATTGGAAAGAAATCTTTTTTGGGAGTGATACATATAGGGTTGAGTGTATATAATGCACAAGAGTACATGGAATAAACAAAATATGCTATTGGAATGAATCAAACACTCGACGGTGGTACCTCCTATTTTTCAGGAATACGTAGAGATTGACCCGCAAGATAAAAACACTAAGATTTGTCCAAATCTACTGTATCAAATTCTATGTAAATTTGGAGACATGAACTAGACACTAATACCTTTCCAATAAGTCATCTCTGAGCTAGATAATGAGTTTGTTGGCTCATAGATGAGCAAGTATATGCATTTCCTAGGTGTCACACATTGGTACGGGCTTAAGCTCAACTTTTGCTACTAGTATGGTACCTGGCTACTTGGATTGTTTTCTCCCAAAGGGGGATCACTATTGCTATATTAACATGGTTTTTTTTGTGAACCTAACTTGGCTAGTTGCTATGACACTTGTATGTCCACTGTAGAGGAGGTACTGGGGTATCCGCTTTTTAAACAAAAGTAGAGAATGAAGATTAAACACGTCCAGTACGTCACCTACTCAAGGGAAGTTCTCTTTAGGGAAGTATACCCTTTAACATTTCTGTGAGCAGGCAGATACAAAGATTGAACAGAGTAGTAAATGCTTCAGAAAATGTGAACAATAATTGACCAAGGAAGACCGTACACTGCTTGATTCAATTCAGATGATTACAAAGTTGGGCAGAGTGATGCTCAAAAATGCAAGCTTATGGCTGACAAGCCACTCCAAAAGTATTAACCTCAATACAACTAATCAGCATAAGGGTCAATGGTATGCACGCTAACTCAGAACAATACAAATGGGAGAATTTCTCAAGAGAATAGAGGTTAATCAACACACTGACTCACAGATCACAGAACGGAAAATAGATCCAAGCTACTCTCTTACACTATAGTGCTCATAGCCCTCCACTGAGAAGCCTCCCCTCTGTATACACGACAGAGTAGCTCACACAGTAGGCTTGAAACCACCAAGTGCAAGAAAGGACTTCTGCACGTACGCACGAACCACTGTATCTATAAAATTGTTGTACCCCAATGAGCAAAAATCCATTGCTTTTATAGGCCTCAATAGGCCAAGAGAGCCTCGCCGAATCTTCACGTCCACTGATCACGCGCCGGTTAATCACCCAAAATTGGGGGGTAGGTCAAATATTCCACTTGATTTGAATTAGATCCTCAAAAATAGGTAGTCGCCCGTGAATGGTTGCTGGCAATTCCACTTTCACTTTTAACCATTATCTTTTACCTTTTCACCTGCCCTGTTTAATCCTGGTAATTCAAATGAAGGACCCCGTACACTTTGGAAGTGTAAAAGCAAATCATTATGGAATGTAAATGTCTTTTCCAAGGCACCCATTTGTATTCAATTTCAATCTTGCATGCTTTCCATGGCAATAAGGAACAACAGAGTCGAATGACACCAGAAATCACCATCTATCTCTAGATGTAGATTGTCAACCCCAGTCCTTCTCAGGTGCTTTGCTTCCATTGCTTCCATGCATCCATTGCTTCCATGGCTTTGTTTCTGATGATTTTTTTGATAATCTCCCACGTGTGCGGGGTTCTGCATGTGTGCCGGTGTGTGTGTGTGCATGTATTGTGTGTGTGAAAGTGTGTGTGTGTAAGTGTGGGTGTGTGTGATTTGTGTGTGATTGTATGGGGGTGTGAGTGTGTAATGGTGCAGGTGTGTGTAGCATATGTGTGTGTGGGTGTGTGTGTGTGTTTGTACGCATGCATGTGTTTGTGTATGTGTGGGAGTGTATGTGGGTGTGTGTGTAAGCCGGTGTGTGGAAGTGTGCTTGAGGGTGTGTGTGGAAGTGTGTGTGTGTGAGTGCATGTGTGTGGTTATGTATGTATGTGCGTATGTGTGTTATTGTGCGTGTGTATGTGCGGGTATGTGAGAGAGATAGAGAGTGAGGGGGTGGAGTGTGTGCGCGATGGGGTGTGGAGGTGTGAGGGGCGGGGGGCGGAGGGCGGGTGTGTGAGGCGGAGGGGAGCGGGGGTCAATGGCGGAGGGGGGGGGGGGGGCGGGGGTCAATGGGGGAAGGGGGTGGGGGTCAATGGCGGAAGGGGTTGGGGGTTCATGGCGGAAGGGGGTGGGGGTTGCTGCGGGTGGCGGAGGGAAGGAGCGGGGGTCAATGGCGGAGGGGGGTGGGGGTCAATGGCGGAGGGGGGCGGGGGTCAATGGCGGAGGGGGGGGCGGGGGTCAATGGCGGAAGGGGGTGGGGGTTGCTGCGGGTGGCGGAGTGAGGAGGGCGTGGAGGGCGGACGGCGGAGGTGGGCGGACCGGCAGAGGGGCGGAGGGGAGGGCAACGGGTGGCGGAGGGAAGGTGGGCTGCGGGTGGCGGAGGGGATGAGGGGGCGGGGTGGGGTCTAGGCGGGGTGCGGGGAAGTGTAGGGGGGAGGGTGGGGGGACTAGGCGGAGGGGGCTAGGGCTGCTGCGGGTGGCGGAGTGAGGAGGGCACGGAGGGCGGAGGGAAGGCGGGCTGCGGGTGGCGGAGAGGATGAGGGGCGGGGTGGGGTCTAGGCGGGGTGCGGGGAAGTGGGAGAAGGGAGGGGGGGCTGCGGGTGGGTGGTGCGGAGGCCAGCGGGCGGGGGAGGAGAGAGAAGGGAGGGGGCTGCGGGTGGGTGGTGCGGAGGCCAGCGGGCGGGGGAGGAGAGAGAGAAGGGAGGGGGGCTGCGGGTGGGTGGTGCGGAGGCCAGCGGGCAGGGGAGGAGAGAGAAGGGAGGGGGGAGAGAGAGGGGAAGAGAGAGAGGGAGATAGAAAGAGAGAGAGAGAGAGAGAGAGAGAGAGAGAGAGAGAGAGAGAGAGAGAGAGAGAGAGAGAGAGAGAGAGAGAGAGAGAGAGAGAGAGAGAGAGAGAGAGAGAGAGAGAGAGAGAGAGAGAGAGAAAGGGAGGGGTTCACACGCGGGGAAAAGAGAGAGAGAAAAAGGGAAAAGAGGGAGGAGGAAAGAGAGAGAGAGGGGGGAAGAGAGGGGGAGAGAGAGAGAAAGAGAGAGAGAGGGGGGAAGAGAGGGGGAGAGAGAGAAAAAGAGAGAGAAAGAGAGAGAAAAAGAGAGAGAGGAAGAGAGAGAGGAAGAGGGAGAGGAAGAGAGAAAAAGAGGGAGAGAGGGACCGAGAGAGAGGGAAAGAGAGAGAAAGGGAAAAGAAAAAAGGGGATAGAGAGAGATAGGTATCAAAACAACCGAGGTAGCAAAGAAAAGATGACAGCAATGACTGCTCAGAACTCAAATATATCCGTGTTAGAGCACTTGAACACTTCCTGAAGCTTCATCCCAAGGCATCTGAGAGTTTCCGACCTCTACAGGCCCCCACATCAAGCTTTTGCACCGTCCCGGTGCAATAACTCCTTTATATGCTTATTTCAATGAGATTTAACTGCAATTACTCAAAAGAAACATGGTATGTACAAGGGATAGAATGCTTCCACTTTGTCCTAGTTCCGATACTTCTTCACCCTGGAGATGTTGACGAGGGGCATCCTTTTACCCTGCAGATCTTCCAGATGCACTGCACCATGTGGCAATACCTTGATAACCTTATATGGTCCTGACCATTTGGGGGCCAATTTAGTTGAAATTGCCGGGACTTGATGCACTAAAACCATGGACCCTTCTTGAACTTCATTCGATCTCAGATGCCTGTCATGTAATTTCTTGCGCTCTTCTTGTGTCACCAGAAGTTTCTGGATTGCCTCTTCTCTGTACTCTTCTAATGCCACCAATCTCTGAATGGGGGGTTCAATTCCAATGGTTTTGATTCCTATTTCTTTTCTGATGATAAACTCAAATGGTGCCAATGCCTCTTTTCCATAAACTAAGCGAAATGGAGTCTCGCCTGTGGTTCCCCTCTTCGTGGTTCTGAAAGCCCAAATTGCACCAATTAATGCTAGTGGCCAAGAGCTTTGATGATCAAAAGATAATTTGCGAAGCAATCCAATCAAAATCTTATTGGAACTCTCTGCTTGGCCATTTGCCCTGGGGTAGTAGGCACAAGACTTTTTATGGAAGATTTTGTACCTATCAAATATAAACTGGAGCAATTGATTTACAAAATGTGTGCCCCTATCGCTAGTAATTTCCAGAGGGCAACCAAATCTTGAGAAAATACGTTTATACATAAATTTAGCTACTGTTAGCTTTAGCCTCTATCCATTTAGTGGCATAGCATGTGGCCATCAAAATATACTTTTTACCTCCTGGTTGCCCAGTTGGACTAATTGGTCCTATGAAATCAAGACCCCATCGTTCAAATGGAAGCCATTCGGTAGATATGACTAATGGTTGGAAATTCAATCTGGTTGGCGCGGGAGCACACCTCTGGCAGATGTGGCATTCTTTGGCGAACTTGATTGCATCTTTGAAAATATGAGGCCACCATAAACCTTTCTGGATGATTCTATGAGCCAATTCTTCCCCCTTTAGATGTCCTTCATTGTGTGCAGCCTCTAGCAGAAGATTTATCTCCTCTGGATAAACACATCTTCTCAATATATCATCTTGACAGTATTTATACAAATTTCCATTTATAAGAGAATATGCTTTGGTTTTCAGGAGCAATCTTCTCTTTTCTACAGGTGTCAAGTGTTCTGGGATCTTTCCAGTAGTCACAACATGGAGAATTTCATCATACCAACCAGTCCGGATTGCTACTAGAAAAAGATTGCTATCCACCAATTCATCATTAATGACTGTTGCCTTTTCGCTCATTGCCGTCCTGGACACTTGATCTGCCATGTAGTGCTCTTTTCCTGGCTTAATATGAATATCAAAATTAAATTCTTGAAATAGGAGTAACCATCTCCAAATCCTTCCAGCTACTCTAGGCTTGTTTATCAAATACTTCAAGGGCTGATGATCAGAAATAACAATGAAATGTACACCAAGGAGATAATGTCGGAACTTCTGAAGAGCATATACGATAGCCAAACCTTCTCTTTCCGTTGTACTGTAATTTCTTTCAGCTTGGTTGAGTAGTCTGCTTGCATAAGAGATAGGTCTATCCACTTTGTGAGATGATGGTTGAGCTAGAACTGCACCAACAGCATGAAGACTAGCATCTGTATGCACATGAAATTCCAATGACCAATTAGAAACACTTAAAAGTGGAGCAGTACATAGCCTCAACTTTAGTTCACAAAATGCTTTGTCGGCTTCAGCACTCCATGAGAAAGGGATCTTTTTGCTGTTAAGCCTTGACAAGGGCTTAGCAATTTCTGAATACATCCTAATGAATCTTCTGTGATACCCTGCATGGCCCAAGAAACTTTGCACTTCCTTTGGGCTTTGTGGAATTGGCATGGAAAGAATAGCTGTAACCTTTGCAGGGTCAACAGTTATACCTTCAGCAGATACTATGTGACCAAGAAGAGTGCCCTTAGTGACTAAAAAGTGACATTTATCAGGATTCAATTTCAAACCTGTTTTGAGACATTGCTCAAAAATTTCTTGTAGATTTTCCAAAAGGTCATGGAAATCTTGAACTGCTGCCCTTCTATCTGTACCTGAAAATACTGAAAAGTCATCCATGAAAATGCGTAGAAAGGTTATTAACCATTTGCCCAATATCAGATACATCGTTCTATTAAATGAAGCCGGTGCATTCTTCAAACCAAAAGCCATTCGAGTATAGACATAAGTGCCCCAGGGAGTGACAAAGGCTGTTTTGTCCCTATCATCAGGATGGATCACTATCTAATTGTAGCCACTAAAACCATCCAAGAAACTATACAAAGTGTGACCAGCTACTTCTTCAAGTACTTGCTCTGTGAAGGGCTGAGGAAATCCATCTTGAATAGTCACTTTATTCAAAGCACGAAAATCAACACATACTCTAATTTTTCCGCTATTTTTCTTGGGCACAATAACCATAGAGGAGAGCCACCTGGAATGTTCTACTGGCACAATTATACCTGCTTCCTCTAGTTTTGTAATCTCTGCCTTTACCACCTCTGCATACTTCGGATTGAGTCGATATGGCCTACTTCTTACTGGCGCGGCTCTCTCAACTAAGGGTATCCGATGTAACCCAAGCTCTTCTCGTATTCCTGTTAAATCTTTGTAGGACCATGCGAAGACACTTTTGTAAGTAAAAAGCAAAGAAGTTACCTTTTGTAGCAAAGGAGGATAATGCCACAACCAGGATGCCAAATGGACTACTTGAGGGTTCTCTTCATCCCCTAAATTTACTTCTTGAACTAATGTTTCAGGACTACCCTTGCTTGAGAAATCATCTCCACTATATGCAGGAGTGGATTTTAATTTATATTCTGCAACATGTTCTTCCATCCATCCTTGAGGTGTATCTGCAAAAGGCAGGTCTTCTCTTCTCTTAAGTTCACAATCTTCTACCTCTGATTCTTTTATATGGCTTGCCCTTTCAAAGTTTGTATTTTCCTGCAATTGCTTATTCTCCAATACCTTGTGATCTTCATTGCCCTTTTTTGTAATTACCTTATCTGCAACTTCCTCCTCCATTTCATTGATCTCCACTGTACAACACTCTGCACTTCCCATCATCCAATTTAACAATATATCATCTTCATGGGGTAGAGAGGGCATTACCTGAGTGTCCACAGTATATCCAGTAGTTTTTCCTGAGTCGAATCCTTCTTCCAAATGTAGTTGCAGTTGGCTATTGGTATTTGTTGAAATCCATAGTTTATTTTTTCCCCAATCTTGCAAGGCTTTTGCTTGTCTCAGCCAAGGTCTTCCCAGGAGCAAAGGATAGGAAGTCTCTTGTGGAAGTGCAATGACAACAAAATCCAACACAAAGTGGCAACCCTGTACTACTATCAATACCTTTTCAATAATGCCAAGTGGCGCAACCCGATGTTGATCTGCCAATGTAACCGTGAATGGTGCCAACTTGGTGGGGTTCAATTTCAGCTTCTTCATTGTAAAATCTGGCATCAAATTGATACCAGAGCCTCCATCTATGATCACACCTGTAAGAGCTTCATCCTTTATACAAACTAATAATCTCGAACTTTGGTAGTCTGCTAAGGGTGCAGGAGGAAAATCAACCATGAAACCATCTATACTAGGTGATTGGACCAAGTGAGCAGAGTGTATAATCTTTAATAAATCACTTCTTATTTGTGAATCCATCCTTATAAGTTCATAGAGACTAATCTTGTGATGAATACCTTTCAAGATCTGTTCAATGTTTACCTCCTGAGTATTTTCTTGTAGACGTGTTGGTTAGCCCCTTAGAGAAGTAGTCATTTCTTCATAAGCTCCTTCAATTTCCACTTGGTCCTTCCATCCAGACTTCTTTTCTTCCTCTTTATCCTGAATTCCTTGTTGTTCCCCCCTAAGGTTTGCTGCTGCTTGCCTAGCTCTGGTCATCATGGGCATAGCAGAGGATGAAACAACATAGGATTGAGTAGTCATACCTTCTACTGGTGGGGAGACTGCAATCATGTGAATTGGAGCACGAGGACCTCTTGGGCAATCTTTGGTATAATGATCCTTGGCCTCTGGACAATGTTGACAGGGAGGTGCATCTTCTGGAAGAGAACACCTATTTTGCATGTGGCCATACTCACCACAACGATAGCACATCAAAGGTCTATTATATCTAGGCTTTGCAGGCCTATTCTCCTCTCTATTAGATGTATTTGAACTACTAGCATAATATGAATCCAAATTTTGAGGGTTACCTCTCTACTGTGTACCCTTGAGGTAGTAGCAATCCCTTGCTTCATGACCATCTTTTCCACAAAATTGACAGCTTACCTTATTGGGACAATTAGCATTGGAATGTCCATTGTTGTTACAGATCGTGCACCAAATTTGTCTCCTTATATCTTGAGTGGTCTTCAAGTCTTCTAATTCTCGGCGAAGTTGGGCTACTTCATCATCAGTGCGACGCAGCTAGGTGAAGTTCATGAAAAGATTCACCTGGTCTTAGCTTCAAATTCTCTAGCTGATCTAGAGCTCTTTCTGAGGAATCACTTGCTCGGAATGTCTGTGAGAACGCCGCCTTCAAAGCCTCCCATGTAGTGAAATGGCCATCTGCATATTGACTATACCATTTATCTGCAAGACCCTCCAATGTGGATGGAAAGAGTGCCAGCATTGCATCCTCTCTATTTTGCAAACCTCGTCCATGGCATAAAGAGATGAATCTTCTCACATGATGATCAGCATCCTCATAGGCTTGTCCCTTGAAGGTAGGGAATTTGATATTTAATCTGGAGAGTAAATGAGAGAGATCCTCCATTTCTACTGGTGTTTCTTCGAACGTATCTGAGGAGAAGTCTAGAGTTCTCTTATACCCCTCTTTCGACAATGGTGTCGCACCCAAATCAATTGATAAATTTAGGGAGGGCAGAGGGGAGGTAGACTCACTAGTCGTGGTTATGGCTAGCTTGTTAAGGCTCCTCCGAACACGAAGAGACTCCTTATCTGCCCGTGTATGGATCATGTACCTACTTGCAAATGTAATAGGGCAAAAATACCTCTCACAGAAATGCAAAGGTCCCACCGTGCGTGCCAAACTGTAGAGGAGGTACTGGGGTATCCGCTTTTTAAACAAAAGTAGAGAATGAAGATTAAACACGTCCAGTACGTCACCTACTCAAGGGAGGTTCTCTTTAGGGAAGTATACCCTTTAACATTTCTGTGAGCAAGCAGATACAAAGATTGAACAGAGTAGTAAATGCTTCAGAAAATGTGAACAATAATTGACCAAGGAAGACCGTACACTGCTTGATTCAATTCAGATGATTACAAAGTTGGGCAGAGTGATGCTCAAAAATGCAAGCTTATGGCTGACAAGCCACTCCAAAAGTATTAACCTCAATACAACTAATCAGCATAAGGGTCAATGGTATGCAGGCTAACTCAGAACGATACAAATGGGAGAATTTCTCAAGAGAATAGAGGTTAATCAACACACTGACTCACAGATCACAGAACGGAAAATAGATCCAAGCTACTCTCTTACACTATAGTGCTCATAGCCCTCCACTGAGAAGCCTCCCCTCTGTATACACGACAGAGTAGCTCACACAGTAGGCTTGAAACCACCAAGTGTAAGAAAGGACTTCTGCACGTACGCACGAACCACTTTATCTATAAAATTGTTGTACCCCAATGAGCAAAAATCCATTGCTTTTATAGGCCTCAATAGGCCAAGAGAGCCTCGCCGAATCTTCACGTCCGCTGATCACGCGCCGGTTAATCACCCAAAATTGGGGGATAGGTCAAATATTCCACTTGATTTGAATTAGATCCTCAAAAATAGGTAGTCGCCCGTGAATGGTTGCTGGCAATTCCACTTTCACTTTTAACAATTATCTTTTACCTTTTCACCCGCCCTGTTTAATCCTGGTAATTCAAATGAAGGACCCCGTACACTTTGGAAGTGTAAAAGCAAATCATTATGGAATGTTAATGTCTTTTCCAAGGCACCCATTTGTATTCAATTTCAATCTTGCATGCTTTCCATGGCAATAAGGAACAACAGAGTCGAATGACACCAGAAATCACCATCTATCTCTAGATGTAGATTGTCAACCCCAATCCTTCTCAGGCGCTCTCCTTCCATTGCTTCCATGCATCCATTGCTTCCATGGCTTTGTTTCTGATGATTTTTCTGATGATTTCCCACGTGTGCGGGGTTTTGCATGTGTGCCGGTGTGTGTGTGCATGTATTGTGTGTGTGAAAGTGTGTGTGTGTAAGTGTGGGTGTGTGTGATTTGTGTGTGATTGTATGGGGGTGTGAGTGTGTAATGGTGCGGGTGTGTGTAGCATATGTGTGTGTGGGTGTGTGTGTGTGTTTGTACGCATGCATTTGTTTGTGTATGTGTGGGAGTGTATGTGGGTGTGTGTGTAAGCCGGTGTGTGTGGAAGTGTGCTTGAGGGTGTGTGTGGAAGTGTGTGTGTGTGAGTGCATGTGTGTGGTTGTGTATGTATGTGCGTATGTGTGTTATTGTGCATGTGTATGTGCGGGTATGTGAGAGAGATAGAGAGTGAGGGGGTGGAGTGTGTGCGCGAGGGGGGGTGGAGGTGTGAGGGGCGGGGGGCGGAGGGCGGGTGTGTGAGGCGGAGGGGAGCGGGGGTCAATGGCGGAGGGGGGGGCGCGGGTCAATGGTGGAAGGGGGTGGGGGTCAATGGCGGAAGGGGTTGGGGGTTCATGGCGGAAGGGGGTGGGGGTTGCTGCGGGTGGCGGAGGGAAGGAGCGGGGCCGAGCGGGGGTCAATGGCGGAGGGGGGCGGGGGTCAATGGCGGAGGGGGGCGGGGGTCAATGGCGGAGGGGGGGGGGGGGGGGGGGGGGTCAATGGCGGAAGGGGGTGGGGGTTGCTGCGGGTGGCGGAGTGAGGAGGGTGCGGAGGGCGGAGGGCGGAGGTGGGCGGACTGGCGGAGGGGCGGAGGGGAGGGCAGCGGGTGGCGGAGGGAAGGTGGGCTGCGGGTGGCGGAGGGGATGAGGGGGCGGGGTGGGGTCTAGGCGGGGTGCGGGGAAGTGTAGGGGGGAGGGTGGGGGGACTAGGCGGAGGGGGCTGGGGCTGCTGCGGGTGGCGGAGTGAGGAGGGCGCGGAGGGCGGAGGGCGGAGGGAAGGCGGGCTGCGGGTGGCGGAGAGGATGAGGGGCGGGGTGGGGTCTAGGCGGGGTGCGGGGAAGTGGGAGAAGGGAGGGCGGGCTGCGGGTGGGTGGTGCGGAGGCCAGCGGGCGGGGGAGGAGAGAGAAGGGAGGGGGCTGCGGGTGGGTGGTGCGGAGGCCAGCGGGCGGGGGAGGAGAGAGAGAAGGGAGGGGGGCTGCCGGTGGGTGGTGCGGAGGCCAGCGGGCGGGGGAGGAGAGAGAAGGGAGGGGGGAGAGAGAGGGGAAGAGAGAGAGGGAGATAGAGAGAGAGAGAGAGAGAGAGAGAGAGAGAGAGAGAGAGAGAGAGAGAGAGAGAGAGAGAGAGAGAGAGAGAGAGAGAGAGAGAGAGAGAGAGAGAGAGAGAGAGAGAGAGAGAGAGAGAGAGAGAGAGAGAGAGAGAGAGAGAAAGGGAGGGGTTCACACGCAGGGAAAAGAGAGAGAGAAAAAGGGAAAAGAGGGAGGAGGAAAGAGAGAGAGAGAGGGGGGAAGAGAGAGGGAGAGAGAGAGAAAGAGAGAGAGAGGGGGGAAGAGAGGGGGAGAGAGAGAAAAAGAGAGAGAAAGAGAGAGAAAAAGAGAGAGAGGAAGAGAGAGAGGAAGAGGGAGAGGAAGAGAGAAAAAGAGGGAGAGAGGGACCGAGAGAGAGAGGGAAAGAGAGAGAAAGGGAAAAGAAAAAAGGGGATAGAGAGAGATAGGTATCAAAACAACCGAGGTAGCAAAGAAAACATGACAACAACGACTGCTGAGAACTCAAATATATCCGTGTTAGAGCACTTGAGCACTTCCTGAAGCTTCATCCCAAGGCATCTGAGAGTTTCCGACCTCTACATCCACCAATGGTTTTTGCTTCATGATTGGTAGCTTATGCATATCTTGGTTGAGCAAGAAGCAACCGATTGTGGCAACTTCTAATTATGAGGCTAAGTATAGGAAGCTTTCATAATGAGTGTTGAGTGTGTGTGGCTTAGATCCCTCGTGGCTGATTTGGGTGTTGGTCAGTCTTCTTCCACCACCATCTTCACTAACAGTGAGAGCACATTTGGACTTGTCAGGACCCATGTGTTCCATGCTCGCACTAACCACATTGAGGTGCACTATGATTATGTTAGGGAGAGGTTCTCTAGTCTAGAGATTAGTTTGGCATATGTGCCCACATAGGAGAATAATAGAGATAATTGCACAAACGCTCTGCCTAGGGAGAAAATTGAAGCTTTTCACAAGGATTTGGGCTTACTTTGTTTTGTGGATTGATTCCACATAGATTGGGACTTTCTTATACATGAGTGCCAGATCCTTGTTCACTCTATCACTCCCATGGGGGATTTGTTGATATACTTCAATGATGATGTGTGTGAACGCACTAGGAGTGCTCGAGCACTTTTTGCCCTCTTCGGAAGATTTTCTTCTTGCAACTTGTATAGATGCCTATAACCCTAATGGGTCATTGATCTTAGCACATTATCTTGGTAATACATTTAGTACTATGTGTTGTGCTCCAAGCTTCTTCTTCTTCCTTGTGCTGTTCACATGCTTCTGTAGAGCTCAAACTCCAACAGAAAGCAGTTGAATTATTGTGGGAAAACTAATCATTCCTATCCAAATAAGCTGACATGGCCCTGAATAATTAGATTTAATAATAAAGATCTATGATAAAATTCTATTAGTATGTAGAAATAATAAATCTATTGAGTAATGAATAATACAACCTAGTTTGTAATACATGAATATGAAGAACCAAATTATAATAAACATAAAGACACAAGTATAAGTAAATTGTTACTTGACGTTCTATGGATAAAACTGACAACGTCCATTTTTCCTCTTAATCCACATTACACCTATGTTTAAGAATATAACCCCTAAGCATACTATACAGATTTTGTTTGAAGCTTAGAAATACAATGACTTATCATGTTGAGCCTGTTATCCTTGTTTGTACATCCTTC
>CM035412.1:184487073-184509573 GCA_020310875.1 Ceratopteris richardii
GGACACTCCGCGATTGACGCTTCCGGAGTCCCTCGTGATTGACTGGGCTCCCCGGCGATCGACTGAAAACGCGTAAGTGAAGGCGACGACTGACCGGCTGTGGGTGTCCATCGCGGAGCGGCCTCGTGACTGGGTATCGGTCAACGATTGTTTGACTGGCGGGCCTCGTTCGACTGGCGGGTCAACGACGGTTTGACTCGCTGTTTCTGAAGCAAGTCTCTTTTTTTTTTTTTTTTTTTTTTTGTTCGAAAATTTGGTTCCTTCCCTCCGCCAAGCCTCCTGCTAGGAAGGTTTTTATAGCTTGATTTAGATAAAGTAGAGAAAAAGAAAAAAAAAGAAGAAGAAGAAAAAGAAAAAAAAAAGAAGAAGAAAAAAAAAAAGAAGAAAGAGAAAAAAAAGAAGAAGAAGAAAGAAAAGAAAAAAAAAAAAGAAGAAAAGGGAGAAAAAAAGAAGAAAAAGAAAAAGGAAATTAGAAAAAGGTAATTAGAAAAGTTTCAAAAAAGTAGATGTTTGGTCCCCTCTTCTGTGGGATTTTTGCCCTTTGTGTTTCTCCCTGAAAAGCGGAGTTTTTGGATGCGATGTGATCGGTGGGGGGGTTTTTTCCTTGTCTGTGGTCCGCTTTCTCTCTATGTTGGAGGGCCCTGAAATTTAAAAGTGGTGCAAGTTCCTTCGGCCATGGATGTGGCTTCGTCCTCTCTCGTGAAAAGTAATCGGGCCCCCCCCCTGGGGAGACCGGCACTCTGGCCGCTCTGCTGGAGGGGGGGTCTTGTGCCGCCCCTGGGGCATCCAATAGTGTTGAATCCCCCATCGTGTCCCTCAGTAGACCTGCAGTTCTGACTGCTCAAGAGGAGCTCAAGAAAGTTTGCCTCGTCGGCCAAGTGTTTGGCCCTAGGCCCCCGCTCGAAATCGTGCGACAATGGCTTCGAAAAGAGTGGTTCCCTCGAGGACTCATTGTCAGCAAATGCCAGTTCTTACCAGCAAACCACATGCTGCTAGTCTTTGAAAATGAAGAGATGGCGTTCCAAGCCCTAAGCGTTGGCACCTGGCAGCTCGGTCGGACGACCCTGTGCTTATTCAGATGGTCCCCGGACTTTACCCCCGACAAATCGAAATCACTTCGATACCCTCTTTGGGTTGAGCTCCCTAACCTCCCATATTTCTTGTACAAATTCGTGTGGGACATTGTCTCCCCTATCGGCAAGCCGTTGGCTTCACGCGAAGACATTGGTGGTCTCATATATGAGGGTGCAAGACACTCGTTCAATGCTAGATGGCACCCACAAATCTGCGTCGAGGCCGACCTCAGTTCGCCGCTTCCATCAACGATCAAAGTGGACATGGGCGAAGGAGAGGTTTGGGAGCAGGATATCACCTACAAAAACCTCCCCAACGCGTGCTTTCGTTGTGGCCAGCAAGGTCACAGGATTAAAGACTGCCCTCTCAGGCAAAAAAACAAGCGATCTCAAGAAGCCTCCAAAACTGCTCAAGACAACTCTGACGATTTGACCCACTTGACCAAGGAAGGGGAAGGCAAGGGCCTCCTCAATCCACAAGCTGATGCCGATGGCTTTACTGAAGTTAGAAGAAGAAGGAAAAGAAGTCCGAGGGCCAACAACGAGAGGAACAGCCTGCTAATTACCCCACATAGCAATTTGTACTGCAATCTTGGAAAGGAGATCAACGAGCTCGACTACCCAGGTGGGAAGCCACCTGTGGTAGACAACTATGACGAAGCCCTAGAGATCCCTGACAACAAAGAAACCCCCCAGGAGGGATATACTACAAGCAAAGAAGATGGTTTCACTACTAATAATGAAGACAACATGGATAGCGAAAGTTCCATCATTGGATCGACGATCCCGGAAACGATGCCGAGCACGGGGCCCAATTCTCCCCAGCGGGGGGCATCCCGTAAAGGGAAACAGCCCTTGGAGTTTCCCTGGAAAAGCCCCCACAAGAACCGTTTTCTAAGCCGGGATCAGATCCCAGCGAAAAAGAAAGATGAAGCCAAGAGAAGAAAGGACAAGGCTCCCTCCCGCAAAGAGGGATCAATACAAAAATGATTGTCATCTCGCTAAATGCTAGGGGGCTAACCGACCCCTCAAGAGCGGCCATCATTGGTCAATGGCTCCGCGACATTAGCTTAAAACCAGACATTATATGCATTCAAGAGATTAAAATTGATGGGGAGGACCTTCTGAAACGGCTCAGACAGGTTTCCTCGGCCCATGTGTGGATCCCAACAAAGCACCAGCGAGGGTCCGGTGGAACGGCTATCGGTGTTAAACAACCTTGGTTTGAAAAGCTTGAGAACTCCATTGAAGATGTTAATCACCGCTGGATTGCGGTTTCTTTTGGTGCTCCCCTCTGTGTTACTATGGTTTCTTTGTACGCCCCTAACGGGGATCTTGAGAGGCTGAACACTTGGACTTCTCTTGACTCGCTTCCACACAACGTGCTTATATGTGGAGACTTCAACATGGTGGAGGACCCTATGGACAGATGGATGGGCAAGGGCAGGGTCATCGACAGCCGGGAGAAAGAAACGTGGGACACGACCAAACTCCACTTGGATCTGGTCGAATTCAAAGACTCGAATGGCTTTTCCTGGTCGAATCTCCAAGCGGGCGGGGATCTGAGGAAAGCTAGACTTGATAGATGCTACATCTCTCAGAGCTTTACTCATCTGTGGGGCCACCCTTCCATCACGCAACGTACCGACCTCACCATCTCTGATCACTACCCGATCGTTATCACTTTTCAACCTTCCAACAGGACCCTCAAGGCTCCATGCCAACGCTTCCACCTTCTCTCTCCCCTCTGTCCATAAAGAGATTACCGATGTGTGGAAGGTGGCGTTCGCCTCTGGCTTGGCCCCAGCCAAGTGTTGGAGAAGTGCGGTCGACAAGTCTCGCAAGATCATGATCAGAACTAAGAAGATGCTCGAGACGGTGCGGCGGGCTCGTAGGGAAGCGCTATACCACAGACTCTGGCGACTCGAGGAGGAAGTGAACAAAGGAAAACACCAAGCCCAGAAAGGTCTCCGAAAAATCAGAGCAGCGTTGAGATACGAGGAAGAAATACAAAGGAAAAACTTGCAAATCTTCTTCAAGGAGTGGTGGGCGGGAAAAGCTGACAAACCCACCAAAGAGATGTGCAGTATCCTTAAAAGGAAACACAACAGAGAGACGATTCCCCTTCTGCTTGACCCACATGGCAATGTATGCAACTCGGAAGAAGATAATTTTGGCATCATCGAAGGGCACTTCACGAGACTCCTGGGAACCTCGAACCCCCTCTCCCACCATAGAAGGGAATGCATGGCTGCCATTTCTAGGGTTTCCCCCCGGAGAATACCACCCAACCTCCACTCCCTGCTTCATGCCCCGATCTCTGAATCAGAAATCAGTGAGGTCATTGATGCCCTCCCTCTCGGTAAAAGCCCGGGACCCGACGGACTCACTAATGAGTTTTTTAAATCCTTCAAGCAGGTGGTTGCCACCCCTCTTCGGATGGTTTGGCAAGAAGCGCTAAAATTTGGTGCTCTTCCTTCTTGTATAAATAATGGAATTATCAAGCTGATTCACAAGAAGGGGGAAAAAAACAGAATCGAGAACTGGAGGCCAATTACGATGCTCCAAACAGGATACAAGATCGTCGCCAAAGTTATTGCCAACAGACTGGCGTGCCACCTGAGATCTTGGCTTAGTGAGGACCAAAAAGGCTTCATCAAAGGCAGGTCCATCCTGGAAACCATCATGGATATTTGGGAAGGTATTCAATTTGCAAATGAGTCTAATCAAGACGTGGTCTTCCTCAAGATCGACTTTGACAAAGCCTACGATAGGCTAGAATGGGACTATATTCTGCAGTCGCTCCAAGACCTCGGATGTAGTCAGAAATTCACCAAGATGATCGCGACCCTTCTCGGCAACGCAACGACCCAAATTAACGTTAACGGCAAACTTTCGAAGGCGATCCATCTTAAAAGATCAATTAGACAAGGGTGCCCTCTTGCCCCCCTTCTCTTTGCCATCGCCACTGAGGG
Organism: Ceratopteris richardii; assembly: GCA_020310875.1. Classification (NCBI taxonomy): domain Eukaryota; kingdom Viridiplantae; phylum Streptophyta; class Polypodiopsida; order Polypodiales; family Pteridaceae; genus Ceratopteris; species Ceratopteris richardii. Next base: position 184,491,122 of record CM035412.1, read on the forward strand.
GCTGAGCAGACTTGTGGCTCATCATGTGGAGGCTGGTAATATCAAAGGCCTCCAGCTACCTCACGACCACAGTCAAATCATCATGAGACTTTTTGCTGACGATATGAACGCGTTCGTTCACAATGATAATACCAGCCTGGAGACTTTCTGGAGGTGTCTAGATACCTTTTGTGAGGCCTCTGGATCCAAAATCAACCACAATAAGACCGCCTTTAGGGCCATTGTGGGACATCAACCTGGCCTTCTCATTGATCATGGCTGTCAAATCATTTCGCAGGGCCAAATCTTTCGGCTGCTGGGAATCCCCCTGGGGTTTGGCGTCTCTATGGAGCAGCGATGGAACTGGGTGCTGGCCAAACTTGAAAACAAGCTCAATTACTAGAGAGGCATGCAAATCAATCTCGCTGGACGGGCGATGGTTATCAACACGTTCCTCCTCTCGTCTACCATCTATTTCCTTTCTTGCTGGAGACCGAATGAGCAAGGCCTGTCCAAATTGAATAGCATCTGCAGAAACTTTCTTTGGACGGGTGATCATAACAGAAGGGGGGTGCCTAAAATCAAATGGGCCATCTGCACCAGCCCTAGAGATAGCGGGGGACTTGGCATCCTGGACATTGGGTGTATGGCTAACAAACTGGCGGCCAAATGGATGATTAAGGCTTGGTGCAATAGGGAGGCCTCGTGGGCCAAGCTGATCTTCAGAAACAAAAATGAGTTGGCCCTCAAGGGGTCCCCGAACTGGAAGAACCTTGACATCATGACCCTGCTATTCTCCCCGATACCTGTCTTCCCGAAAGGCTCCAATCTCGTATGCTCTCTTTCGAAGGGCTGGAATAAAGTCAAAAGCTTCACAAGAATTAGTGAGGACTGGAAGTGGGCGGCCGGAATCAGACAAAACGACTCTATCTGGTTCCCGATACATGGCATCCGGAGTGTGGAGTCGTGGAACATTCAAAATGCCAAGAAGTTATGGAACAAAGGATTCAAAAAATGGAAACACCTCTGGAAACAGGACACCAACAGTTGGATCAACTACGAGGATATCGACCCTCGCATAAACATCTCCTACGAAGAATGGAACACCTTGCAAAGCAGATGCCTCGCTTGGGATCGTCACAAAACGCGCCTTCTCATGGGACATGACGCTCCTAACGCGCGTGGTCTCAAATGGCACAATGGAAATAGTCTACTCAAAATCCCGAACATCAAAGAAACGAATGACCTCCAGATCAGCCTCAACAAGAAGTGGTGCCTGTCTTGGACGCGGCTTCGGTGGGACATGAAATTCATGGGTATCTGGCACCCACTTATAGAGATTAAGAAGTCGGTCCTCTTATGGCAAATTCTTCATCGAGGAATTTGGACTAACCATAAGGCAAGCAAAATTTGTGGAATCCCTCCGTGGTGCAAACGCTGCCACCGTGCTATCGAAGATGTCCCACACATCTTCCTTACTTGCCCCAACTCCTACAGAACCTGGCAGATGGTTGGACTGAAAATCAGAGCTCAGAAAGAGCTTAGTTGGAAACAAATCCTGTTAGGAGAAGCGATTGGATGCTCTGCGACTCTCTGGAACGCAATCAGAGGGGAAGTCCTGTGGAAAATTTGGCGGGAGCGGTGTGCTCTCAACTTCGGCGACCCCCCCAGGGAGTGGTCGATTGAAAAATCTCTATTCCTCCTTGGCAAAAGGATTGTCAACAGTAAGAAATCCCCCCCCTTCAGGCACCATCAAGTCCTCCTGTTGATCAACAACAAGCTCAAATCCAAGTGGGTCCCGCATGAGGGCGACGAGAGGGTGATCAACCTTCTTTGTAATGCAACCTAGGAATCAACCAAGCTTCCCCTGCTTTGTGGGATTTGGGGGGTCCCGTGGGCACTAGTCCCCTTCTTTTGTACCTTTGTTTCTTAATTTAATTCAAGTCCGGGAGAGTAGGCGATTGCCGAACTTCCTTTATATTAAAAAAAAAAAACAACATGAAGACCAATGAAAGTACGAAACAACGAAACACACATCCTAAAGAAAGGATTTGCGAACATTGAGAAACTTAACTAATCTGAAGAGTATTCTGCTCTATTTCGCTTATCTTCGCAATCATAATCACTTCCCGTCCATTAGCATCGTCAAATTTTATGAATTTTTTACGTCGACTGTATTGACATAAGCTATTTATTTTACAATATTCTTCTCACCAAAATATTCTTTTCAAGCATAGTCAACATGTGCATAGCAAAAGAAAAGACTATATAACATGTGCATATCTATTAAAAAAAAACTCTTGAAATAGGTAATTATCATTATTTTGTTAAGTATCTAAGAAATACATGATTTGGATTTACGAAAATCATATCACAACTATTATACTTTATGGAGTAATGAAATGCTAAATGGAGTTTCATGTCTTGAGTGATTGTGTTTTTATTTAGTAGGTGAAGAATCATGAGAGTTTGAATCTAAAAAAATACATGATTTGGATTTACAAAAATCATATCACAACTATTTAGTAGATTTCTAAGTAGGAAGTATCATAAATATAAATGAAGTATCATAAATGCATGTTTTTTTAAGGACCACCCTCATGTATCTTCTATTGAGGACATAATGAAAAATACCTATCAATACACCTACTCTCATAGACTCATCCATGACATTATGTGGGGGAAGAATGTATCAAATCTTGTGTTCATGCTCTTTTCTTTCCCTCCCTCTCTCTCTCTCTCTCTATCTCTCTCTCTCTCTCTCTCTCTCTCTCTCTCTCTCTTTCTATCCCTCTCTATTCTTTGTGTGCTTTAGTGAGATTTCGTTAGTGTACTATATGTGTGTATGTGCATGTGCAAGATAGGATCAACAGTGGTACCAAAGCCTACACTCATTTGCGGAGGTATAATTCTCGATGTTTGTTTGTTATTTGCAATGTTTGTTCGTCATTCGGCATCCATTTTGGTTCCTTAATTCTCACTAGATCCAAGTCTGTGCTAGTCAACTCGCATATGTTTGGGTTCACGAGTGTCTTTTTGGAATTTTTTTGAATCTTTTATTGTGCACTATGCTCACTCTGTTCACTAACACACTGGCACAATGTGCTCACTTTTACTCACTATACTCACTGTGCTCACTCTACTCACTATGCTTAATGTGCTCACTATGCTCTATGCATTGTTCACTATTCTAGTTCCAGTTCGATTCGTTTTAGAATTTCATGTTATCAATTTGGTTACCCTTGTGGCTTACTCCAAGCCATATACTAAGGCATAGAACTATGGCATCTTTTTCTTCTTCGGCACTCATGGTTCTCTTGGTTCATTTTGATTCCCTTTGGTTTCACTGATAGCCATTGACTTTGTGCGAACCATCTTTAACTAACGAATGGCAATAAGAGCTTATAGGTAGGGGATTTGAACCCACCCCCTCTCACTTGCAAGAGTTATTCTTTATCCACTAGCCTATTCTCACTTGTTGATACCTAACTTTTGACTTATAATTAACATAACTTCTCATGCTCTCTTCCCCTTATTTATCTATTTATTTATCTAACATTGTCTTTTATTTATTTATTTTTATATATTTTTTGAAGACAAACCTTTCCTTTTTTATTTCAATTCTAACATTGCTAACTTTGTTTTCACATGTTTGGTATTAGGTTTTGGTTCTATATATTTTATTCATGTGCATATTATATTCACGAATACTCAAAAAATTAGGTTTAAACACATCCATCCATTCATGCGCTAGAAATATGCATACCTATGAGCTCATACGCGTATATTCATTCCAAAATATTTTCATGGTAAATTCTTTATCTATTTGTAGGCAAAATAAGAATTGTGAACAGGCATGTAAAAAAATAATCTTTTATCGATAATACACCGTAAACTTTGATGATGTCATTGGATGGAAAAGATTATGATTGCAGCGATAAACAAAGTAGAGAAGAATACTGCATAATATTGAAGTTTCTCAAACTTCACATATATTTCTTTAGAATGTGAGTTTCGTTGTTCTATAGTTTCACGGTTTTTCGTGGTTTTCACTTTCATTGTCTAATGCCATTCTAGTTTCATGTTTCTTCACCAAATATTATCCACGATGTGAGTTCCCTGTGGAACGACATTAATAATGGTCGTCAAGCGCGAAAGAGAACTCTCTCTCTCTCTCTCTCTCTCACTGGTATATGCTTTGACCAATACTAACGATCGCTCGTGTTACGACTGAATATACAATAGCTGCATATTTCATACAACAGTTGGATGACTGGACGATAGGCCATGTCTCAACAATTGAACTCATTCATTGACTTTGCTTCTCTCGCTCTCTTTCTCTCTCTCTCTATCTCTCTCACACACACACAGACACACATAAGTTGGCAGCGCACGTAGGGCAGCCAACGGTTCTCTCTCTCTCTCACGCACACTCTGTGACACACACACATCCAGACATGACACACACACATCCAGACACATATACACTCACATACATTCCAAAAAATTTGTCGCGCACGTAATCTAACCAACGCCTCTTTCTCTCTCTCTCCCTCTCTCTCTCTCTCGGTCGGTGTATGTTTTTTTTTTTTTTGGCTACACAGATCCCGACCTGTGTATGCGTTTAGTTCTGCCGATACGTTTTACCATGTCTCGTGTTCAGAGAGGAAGACATAGAAGGAGAGAGAGAAACAGAGAGAAGGCAAATCTCAATCAGAGCACGATCAGCTCAATTCTGCAAAAGCATATTCAACGGGTCCTTTTCGGACAATTGTAACACACGTTATATATTTATACAGCAGTTGCATATTTTATACACCAATTGGATGACTGGACGATATGCCATGTCTTAAAATTTGATCTGATTGATTGACAACCATAATCTCATAAACCAAGTGCGTACGAAAGAGAAAAAATAGATTATTAGCAGAAGCAGTAACACTAGATGTAAGGGAACAAAGTCGATAACACACTTTTTTCTTTTGTAATAGTCCCTTATGAAATAAATATCTCATATTGCTTATTTGTACCCTTTTTAATTTAGAAATAGGCATGGATACTTAGGGATGCTTTTCCCTAGCAAACAATTTAGTGATAGGCATGGATACTTTCTTTCACGTACAACAGACACTCAAATTATGTCACTTTTGAGAAAGATTCAAGATTTTCTAAGTAGACATCGGTAATAGATAAACCCATGTTTACAGGTACATTACTTATCTTCGGTCATAGTCACTACAACAGATCGATGGTATACCGAGGTTTTTAACGAGGAAAATGAACGCAACTTAATTTGTTGTGACACCGGTGTAAAGGTTGGTTTGCGCGTCGGTACCAAAGCGTTGGTATATGCATTGGTATATGCATCCTTATATGTGCAGGTATATGCATCGGTATTACCGACGTAAATACTGAGGCTTCTGCTGGAGCTATCCTCGCCTATACCGTCGCCTGCTGGGTGTACCGACAGTTATACCGTCGCCTGCAGGGTGTACCGATAGTTATTCCGATGACACTACTGGGAGTACTGTCGCGTATACGACGACCATACCTGCAAATGTTTTTTTGGGCAGAGTGTTTTGTATTTTGCTACAGCAACATTACCATGATGTTGCTTAACAGAAGACAATACACTCTGCCCAAAAAAAACCGAGTACATGTGATGTGTACTCTAATGAAAATCGAAATATGATTTCATGAAACAGAGTATTATTGGACACAAAAGAGATAATCAGAATGAACTATGAACCATGTACAAAAGAAGTTATATATTTCAATAATGACGCATGTACAAGAGTGTGGCAAACCATTGTCATATATGACGCTTTTACAAAATGTGGCAAAGCAATGTATTGCCATATGAAAATCAAATACAAAATATTGGTCTTCCACTGCCATACACATGCAAAGAACATTCCATATCAATAGACCTGCAACAAAGAACATTAATGGAATGAAGTAAATTCACATGAAAATTACAAACAACAAGTAAAAACCAAGTTTATAAATTAATTACCTCATCGCAAATGCTCTCATGTAACTACCGCACCGCGTCCCTCCAAGTCCTACAATAGTGCAGTCAACCCATGACTATATCTGTAAGACTCCTCCGTTCGTGCTGGAGGACGACCCATTGCTAGCTCTTGAAACAAATATAAAAAGATTAGAGAAACATACATGAGAAATTTTAATACAAATAAATTCAATAAATGAAATGGCACTTACAAACTCATGACGCATCGTGTCATATCCACTGCTGCCCAAATGTGACGGTCCAATCGTATCTAAACGTGTGGCTGCGGCATTTCACTGCTGGCGATATCGATCAGGAGTCTGCTGCTCCTCGTCAGGAATCATGTCCCACTCCTCAACATCTAACCATAGAGGCTTTGGTAAGCCTTCGTTGAATGCATTACATGCCTCCGATCGTCGTTCGGACATGACCTCACATGCGATGTGCAGAATCCACTGTGAACTGACAATAGATTGTCCATTGGCTGGTCGGAACTCCTGGTAAATCGTCTGTGTGATATAATTTTTTCGATCTTTATCCTGTTCACTCTATTTCAGCATGATGGAGTGTCCTATCTAGATGGAGCAAAGCTCTCATATGCGTGCATGCATTGCTTTGCCAGCCACATCCATCACCGGAGCTCCATCTCGGATACTATACACCTTCGAGTCATCATGGTCATGAGCACCCCAAGGTGTACGTGGTGATCCACATGGTGTACTGCATGGCGTACCTATGAGGTACTCGTCCTAGGAGTAGAAGCGGGTGACACAACGTCCATCGCACTGCCACCACAACAACCGCCTCTTATGCCTCCAAACCTACCTGTAGATCCACTCCTAGAACCTCCTGCTCCAGAGCGTGAGCTCGATCTACGAGACGGGCAAGAACCTATATCGTGCTGAGGTGTCGAATACACATGTCTACTAGTAACCCAGTAGGAGATGGCTGCAAAGATGGTTGTGGTGGAGTCACCAAGCTAGGAGACCAACCTCCTACGGGAGTAGCACCACCCGCAGGAGTGACACCGGTAGGAGTGACACCGGCGGGAGTGACATCGACGGGAGTGAGGCCAGCGAGAGTGAGGCCGGCACGAGTAAGGCCGCTAGGAGTGAGGCCAGGAGGAGTGCTACCATGAGCGATCCAATACTATGATGCAGCGGCCATATACGCAGGAGGAACGTGAGAGATGAACACCAAAAACTGCTCCTCTGTCATGGAATGTGGAGTGACTCGCGAACTGTCTCGCATCCTGCTCTATAATAAAAGAACTCAAATAATTAGCATGTGATAAGAAAAGTAATATAGAGAATAAATTAAAAAAAACAAAAATTAGTACGTACAAGTGTTTTATTCAAAAGTCTTCTATTCTAGCATCCTCTTGAAGATCCGATGCACCGAGAATATCTATCTCTATATGGATGGCTTCTAAATCGCTTGCTATGCTGGTTTCCTCCTGATAATCGTCTATTGCTTCGTCTTCTCGAACAATGACCACTTCTTCAATGACCTCTTCTTCTCAAACAATGATCTCTTCCTCCTCGACTATCGAATGAATCTCTGAGTCCACTAGAGATAGAATTTCTTCTACATCTATGTTTTCAAAAATTTATCTAAGTGGAGCAACTTGTAAAACAAATAGCCACTCTGGGTCTTTTGAATCTGGTTTAGAAACAACTTGCTCACAGTATTCGGGAAGTACAAATGTATCCCTTTCATCTCTCCATAATCGTGTGGAGTCGATTTGAAGCAAATTGCTCTTATCCCGTCTCACTGTTGCGTTTCTTCCAGAGGTGACTACTTTGAACCATTTCATATAAAAAACAAAGTAATCAAACTTTTTGAAAGATAGTTTCAAGATGTCTTGAATCACACCACAATAATCTAACTCGCCGTCTAGAGCATTATCATCTCTTGCACTCGCTCTACTTTTTTGCAAAAAATTCACCATCACTCCACTATCAAAAGTAGACCTATTTTGATGGATTTGTGCGATTCGAAAGTGTTGCCCATGAGACCATAGTGTACTGTATTTAATATACTCCCAATCACATCCTTTTGCGAGTTCTTCTTCTTCTTCAGAGATATCTTCACCTGCTGCCTTTGCTTGTGAAACCACTATATCTAGCCATCTGCTCGTTGGAAAAGGTGGGAGAGGTCCAAGATTTTCTGGAAGAGGCAAAAATCGAGTGGAACGATTTCTTCAAAACTGAGCTCTTTCCTTTGCGTTAGTTTCCTTGGCAAGTTCATACCTTTCTAACCACTTTTGCATAGGCTGAGAGTTAACTATGCACAACTTCATTGCCTTCTCTCTGAAAGCTGCATCCATTTTTCTTTGCAATCCTTTACCTTGTGGTTCATGGCCTACGAGACGAACATCTTCATCATTGCTCCATAAGCCAGGCATTTCGGGATCCGATATACGTAGAAACTCAGTTATGAATACAAGAGATTCTTGTACAAGCCATCCCTCGGCCATGCTACCCTCTAGACGTGCTCTCTATCGAACAAACCCTTTTAATGTCTTCATAAAGCGCTCTAGAAGAACATCCACCGACTATGGCCAGTTCCTCCTACTGCAACTTCATCTACCACATGAACTAGTAAATGAAGTTGAATAGTGAGAATACTTGTGGGAAAGTATTTCTCTACCATACGAACAACCTCGATAGCATTGAGTTTCACACTCTCTATGCTATCTCTATTTATCTCTTTAGAAGATATCCACCGTACTAAAGAACTAATTTTATAAATGGTTTTTTGTACATCCTCTGAAAGACAATCTTTTAGGGCTACAGGGAGTGAAGAACCTTTGCGGGGATTGCTTCGCCTACAATATATTCTCTAAATCTATTTGCTCCACACTTTGGACATACGTGGAGATGCTCATACTCATTCCGAAAGAGAATGCAATCATGCGGACAAGCATGAATTTTAGTATAATCCACTCCAATGGACTGTAAAAGTTTTTTCGCATCTCCAGGTGTTGGAGGCATGTCATTGCCCTTTGGCAAAGTTGATCTTTAAGAAGCTTGCAATAAGCAATTAAATGATATTAGTAAATGAAGTTATTGTGATACAAAAATGAAAGCCAATTTGTTCTCCACTTACCTGAACAATTCAGTGACACTACTATCTGACCATCCATAAATGGATTGCAGATTGAGCATCGCGAGTGAAGCACGTAGTACAGATATCTTTGCTCCATTGTAAAGTGGTAAACGACCTAATCTTCGCATGTTTTCATATTCTTCATCAACTTTTGATCGTGGAATTTCTATTGTGTCCATCTCAACACCTTCTTCACCATCATGATCTTCGTCCATCTCATAAAGTGCTTCAAGCATCTCTTCCATATGTTCATTGTGTGTAATATTATTAGTGCTTGCTTGTGCATTTAAGCCCTTTTTTGCTCTCTTTTGTCCACGAGAGGTTACCAATGCAATGTCATTTGGGTCCATCTGCTCACCTGGGGGACCATGCGAATGATAACGTAGGTTTTCCATTCGACTCCTATCAAAGGATTCATGCTCTCTAACATGTACAGTACAAATCCATTGTTTCTGATAAATTTGATACTTGCACTGTGTGCAAGGACATGTTATTCTCTCTTCAGGATCCAAAAAAGCCATTTGCTACAATATGGACATTTTAGAGCATTTGTTGTTTTATTAAACCTAAAAATCTAACTCTTAAATACTTAAATATGAAATACTAAACCTAAATACTTAAATACCTAAAAAAACTTAAAACCCTAATTTTAAAACCCTAATCTATATAGTTATCCTATTTTATCTATATATTTGGATTTTTTCTTGATTTATCCTATTTTATATATATATTTAATTATTTGTTCAGATGAAAATTTGCAGATAATTTTGTGCTGAATTTCATTCAATCATTACTTTTTAATGGCCATGATCTAGATTTTCTTCTTGTATGTTATTCAAGTTTGTGAGTATCCATTATTTATTATATCTATGTTGGGTATGAAATATGGAGGTAAAAGAAATTACTTTTATTCTTCCTCAGTGTAGGAAAGATGGTGTGCAACAGAACTCATTTAGAGGGCTTTCCTCTATTTATTCTGAAGTCCTTCATATGGCCTTAAAACATCATATACTAGAGGTGGCTGCTAATGCATATCTTGGCTAACATCCTTATGTACAAAACGTATGGAATTATGAGTATCTCTCCTATAGCGTATGTGCGGAAGGAGGTAACAATCTCAGTAGTTTTATCTTGATAATTGTAATTAATAAGACTGTTGGTCACAATAACTGGGAAATATTTACATATCAATAATAAATATTCTCAAATAACTTGCACATTGGTCCAGGTAATCCCATTACTAAAAAAATCATCATCCTTAACTTTTGCATGCTTCTATCGAAGATTTTAATTAGTGTTTTATTTTCTGGCTTCTTTCATCCTTGTGGAATATTTATTTCTGTAGTCTACACGGATACATAGATATTTAAATTAACCATGCATATATATATATATATATATATATATATATATATATATACATATATATATATATATATATATCTATATATATATATATATATATATATATATCTATATATATATATATATATATATATATATATATATATATATATATATATATATATATATATATATATATATACTTGCATGTATGCATATATAGGAGTATACAAATATTTATAATGTTCGCATATACAATCAATACGTAATTCAAACCATACCTTAATACATAACTCACACAGATAAACATTCCATCCGTACGCATACACAAAAAGTATCATATCATGCATTCATAGATGCGTACATTACAGGTGAATAGGCTTACGCAAAAAAACTGCATAAATATATACATAAATTAACCCATGATTCTAGTTATGTGCATATTTTAGTCCTGGATAATGAAAACAATACGTTTACGAAACTCCATCCACTCATGCATAAATAATGTGCAAACCTATGAATTTACATATGGTAAAGGTAGAGAAATCATACACGTATGTGTACATGCATACATTAGATAAACACGCATGCATGTACGTGTGAATGCATATATAATGCATAAATAACTATATCCATAAATCATGGGTACAGAATATATGCACATTCGTATGCATATCGGACTAATGCTTGGCTACATCCGTTGACACATACAAAGGTATAGTACTAGAAATATAATAAAAAAATTTACTAGAAATATACATAAATACATACATATAAAGATAGAGTGGCATATATAAAAGGATATATATAAAGAACCTTTACTAATTTCTATGACATCCAAAGACATCCTTTGTGTGAATTAAAGAACTCAAAGAGTTTGCAAGACAAGCATGCATATACTAGAGGTCAAAGAGGTATCACGATGACGAGAGGTAAGTGAAATGATAAAATATACAAGAAGTCAGAATGGTATATAGTTTGATCTAATTTTCACAAACTCTTAGGATTCCGAAAACATCAATATGATTTTGGGAGTAGCTTTTCAAAGAAAGAAAAAAGGAAAGGGATGTACACAAAATTCAATAGGAAAGGGAATATGAAGAGTAAACACATACGTAAGCTGCCAATCAGTATAAAGTGAATTTTATAGAGCAAGAGGAAGGTGAATAAGCATAGAAATAAGAGGACAATCTTTAAGAATAGGTGTACCGAGTAGAGAGAGCTTCAATATTGATAAGAAAACCAACGTTTCCAACAATTTCTAGTTGCAATGCAACCAAGGAGGCAATAATGGATACATAAAAAGAAGAAAAAAACTAAAGTGATTATTGTGCTACCAAAAAATCTCGAGGTAATGAGAATTTTCTCATGGTATTTATTTTTATTGAAACACTTGGCACGAAACAACGATTATACATGCATAGTGGCTTTTAGAAAACACACTATCTGTAATATAAAGGTGCTCTTTAATTTAATAAGTATTCGAATACGCATTTAAAATGATTTTTTTTTAATATAAAGGAAGTTCGGCAATAGCCTACTCTCCCGGACTTGAATTAATTTAAGAAACAAAGGTACAATAGAAGGGGACTAGTGCCCACGGGACCCCCCAAATCCCACAAAGCAGGGGAAGCTTGATTGAATCCTAGGTTGCATTACAAAGAAGGTTAATCACCCTCTCGTCGCCCTCATGCGGGGCCCACTTGGGTTTGAGCTTGTTTTTGATCAAAAGGAGGACTTGGTGGTGCCTGAAGGGGGGGGATTTCTTACTGTTGACAATCCTTTTGCCAAGGAGGAATAGTGATTTCTCAATCGACCACTCCCTAGGGGGATCGCCGAAGTTGAGAGCACACCGCTCCCGCCAAATTTTCCACAGGACTTCCCCTCTGATAGCGTTCCAGAGTGCCGCAGAGCAGCCAATCGCTTCTCCCAAAAGGACTTGTTTCCAACTAAGCTGCTTCTGAAGTCTGATTTTCATTTCAATCGTCTGCCAGATTCTGTAGGAGTTGGGGCAAGTAAGGAAGATGTGTGGGACATCTTCGATTGCACGGTGGCAGCGTTTGCACCATGGAGGGATCCCACAAAGTTTGCTTGCCTTATGGTTGGTCCAAATTCCTCGATGAAGAATTTGCCATAAGAGGACCGACTTCTTAATCTCTATAAGTGGGTGCCAGATACCCATGAATTTCATGTCCCACCGAAGCCGCGTCCAAGATAGGCACCACTTCTTGTTGAGGCTGATCTGGAGGTCAGTCGTTTCTTTGATGTTCGGGATTTTGAGTAGGCTATTTCCATTGTGCCATTTGAGACCAAGCGCGTTCGGTGTGTCGTGTCCCATGAGAAGGCGAGTCTTTTGACAATCCCAAGCGAGGCATCTGCTTTGCAAAGTGTTCCATTCTTCGTAGGAGATGTTTATGCGAGGGTCAATATCCTCGAAGTTGATCTAGCTATTGGTGTCATGTTTCCAGAGGTGTTTCCATTTTTTGAATCCTTTGTTCCATAACTTCTTGGCATTTTGAATGTTCCACGACTCCACACTCCGGATGCCATGTATCGGAAACCAGATAGAGTCGTTTTGTCTGATTCCGGCCGCCCACTTCCAGTCCTCACTAATTCTTGTGAAGCTTTTGACTTTATTCCAGCCCTTCCAAAGGGAGCACACGAGATTGGAGCCTTTCGGGAAGACGGGGATCGGGGAGAATAGCAGGGTCATGATGTCAAGATTCTTCTAGTTTGGGAACCCCATGAGGGCCAACTCATGCTTGTTTCTGAAGATCAGCTTGGCCCACGAGGCCTCCCTATTGCACCAAGCTTTAATCATCCATTTGGCTGCCAGTTTGTTGGCCATACACCCAATGTCTAGGATACCAAGCCCCCCGCTGTCTCTAGGGCTAGAGCAGATGGCCCATTTGATTTTAGGCAACCCCCTTCTGTTATGATCGCCCGTCCAAAGAAAGTTTCTACAAATACTATTCAGTTTGGACAGGCCTTGCTCGTTCGGTCTCCAGCAAGAAAGGAAATAGATGGTAGAAGAGAGGAGGAATGTGTTGATAACCATCGCACGTCTAGCGAGATTGATTTGCATACCTCTCCAATAGTTAAGCTTGTTTTCGAGTTTGGCCAGCACCCAGTTCCATCGCTGCTCCATAGAGACGCCAAATCCCAAGGGGATTCCAAGAAGTCAAAAGATTTGGCCCTGTGGAATGATTTGACAGCCATGATCAATGAGAAGGCCAGGATGATGTCCCACAATAGCCCTGAAGGCGGTCTTAGAGTGGTTGATTTTGGATCCAGAGGCATCACAGAAGGTAGCAAGACACCTCCAGAAAGTCTTCAGGCTAGTATTATCATTGTGAACGAACGCGTTCATATCATCGGCAAAAAGTCTCATGATGATTTGACCGTGGTGAGGCAGCCGGAGGCCTTTGATATTGCCAGCCTCTACATGATGTGCCACAAGTCTGCTCAGCCCCTCAGTGGCGACGGCAAAAAGAAGGGGGGCCAGAGGGCACCCTTGTCTAATAGACCTTTTAAGATGGATCGCCTTCGAAAGTTTGCCGTTAACGTTAATTTGGGTCGTTGCGTTTCCGAGAAGGGTCGCGATCATCTTGGTGAATTTCTGACTACATCCGAGATCTTGGAGCGACTGCAGAATATAGTCCCATTCTAGTCTGTCGTAGGCTTTGTCAAAGTCGATCTTGAGGAAGACCACATCTTGATTAGATTCATTTGCAAATTGAATACCTTCCCAAATATCCATAATGGTTTCCAGGATAGACCTGCCTTTGATGAAACCTTTTTGGTCCTCACTAAGCCAAGATCTCAGGTGGCACGAGAGTCTGTTGGCGATGACTTTGGCGATGATCTTGTATCCTGTTTGGAGCATCGTAATAGGCCGCCAGTTCTCGATTCTGTTCTTTTCCCCCTTCTTGTGTATCAACTTGATAATTTCATTATTTAGACAAGAAGGAAGAGCACCAAACTTTAGCGCTTCTTGCCAAACCATCCGAAGAGGGGTGGCAACCACCAGCTTGAAGGATTTAAAGAACTCGTTGGTGAGTCCGTCGGGTCCCGGGCTTTTACCGAGAGGGAGGGCATCAATGACCTCAATGATTTCTGATTCAGAGATAGGGGCATGAAGCAGGGAGTGGAGGTTGGGTGGTATCCTCCGGGGGGAAACCCTAGAAATGGCAGCCATACAGTCCCTTCTATGGTGGGAGAGGGGGTTCGAGGTTCCCAGGAGTCTCGTGAAGTGCCCTTTGATGATGCCAAAATTATCTTCTTTCGAATTGCATACATTGCCGAGTGGATCTAGCAGTAGGGGGATCGATTCTCTATTGTGTTTCCTTTTAAGGATACGGCACATCTCTTTGGTGGGTTTGTCGGCTTTGCCAGCCCACCACTCCTTGAAGAAGATTTGCAAGTTTTTCCTTTGTATTTCTTCCTCGTATCTCAACACTGCTCTGATTTTTCGGAGACCTTTGTGGGCTTGGTGTTTTCCTTTGTTCACTTCCTCCTCGAGCCGCCAAAGTCTGTGGTAGAGAGCTACCCTACGAGCCCGCCGCACAGTCTCGAGCATCTTCTTAGTTCTGATCATGATCTTACGAGACTTGTTGACCGCACTTCTCCAGCACTTGGCTGGGGCCAAGCCAGAGGCAAACGCCACCTTCCACACATCGGCAATTTCTTGATGGACGGAGGGGAGAGAGAAGGTGGTTGCGTTGGCATGGAACCACGGAGCCTTGCGGATCTTGTTGGAAGGTTGAAAAGTGATAACGATCGGGTAGTGATCAGAGATAGTGAGGTGAGTGCGTTGCGTGATGGTAGGGTGGCCCCACTGATGGGTGAAACTCTGAGAGATGTAGCATCTGTCGAGTCTAGCTTTCCTCAGGTCCTCGCCCGCTTGGAGATTCGACCAAGAAAAGCCATTCAAGTCTTTGAATTCAACCAAATCCAAGTGAAGTTTGGTCATGTCCCACATTTCTTTCTCCCGACTGTCGATGACCCTGCCCTTGCCCATCCATCTGTCCATAGGGTCCTCCACCATGTTGAAATCACCACATATGAGCACGTTGTGGGGAAGCGAGTCTAAGGAGGCCCAAGTGTTCAGTCTCTCCAAATCCCCGTTAGGGGCGTACAAAGAAACCATAGTAACACAAAGAGGAGCACCAAAAGAAACAGCAATCCAACGGTGACTTACATCTTCAATGAAGTTCTCAAGCTTTTCAAACCAGAGTTGTTTAACACCGATAGCCGTTCCTCCAGACCCCCGCGGGTGTTTCGTTGGGATCCACACATGGGCCGAGGAGACATGTGTGAGCCGTTTCTGGAGGTCTTCTCCGTCAATTTTAATCTCTTGAATACATATAAAGTCTGGGTTTAAGCTAATGTCGCGAAGCCATTGACCAATGATGGTCGCTCTTGAGGGGTCGGTTAGCCCTCTAGCATTTAGCGAGATGACAATCATTTTTGTATTGATCCCTCTTTGCGGGAGGGAGCTTTGTGCTTTCTTCTCTTGGCTTCATCTTTCTTTTTTGCTGGGATCTGGTCCCGACTTAGAAATCGGTTCTTGTGGGGGCTTTTCGAGGGTAACTCCATGGGCTCTTTTCCTTTGCGGGATGCCCCTTGCTGGGGAGACTTGGGCCCCGTGCTCGGCACCGTTTCCGGGATCGTCGATCCAATGATGGAACTTTCACTATCCATGTTGTCTTCGTTACTAGTGGTGAAACCATCTTCTTTGCTTGTAGTATAGCCCTCCTGGGGGGTTTCTTTATTGTCGGGGATCTCTAGGGCTTTGTCGTAGATGTCTACCTCAAGTAGCTTCCCACCTGGGTAGTCAAGCTCATTGATCTCCTTTTCTAGATTGCAATACAAGTTGCTATAGGGGGTATGTGGCAGGTTGTTTCTCTCACCGTTGGCCCTAGGGCTTCTTTTCCTTCTTCTTCTAACTTCAGTAAAGCCATCAGCATCAGCTTGTGGATTCAGGAGGCCCTTGCCTTCCCCTTCCTTGGTCGAGTGGGTCAAATCGCCAATGTTGTCTTGAGCAGTTTTGGAGGCTTCTTGAAAGCGCTTGTTTTTTTGCCTGAGAGGGCAATCTTTAATCCTGTGACCTTGCTGGCCACAACGAAAGCACGCGTTGGGAAGGTTTTTGTAGGTGATGTCCTGCTCCCAAACATCTCCTTCGCCCATGTCCACTTTGATCATTGATGGAAGCGGCGAACTGAGGTCGGCCTCGACACAGATTTGGGGGTGCCACCTAGCATTGAACGAGTGTGTTGCACCTTCATAGATGAGACCACCAATGTCTTCGCGTGAAGCCAGCGGCTTGCCGATAGGAGAGACAATGTCCCACACGAAGTTGTACAAGAAGTAAGGAAGGTTAGGGAGCTCAACCCAAAGAGGGTACCGAAGCGATTTCGATTTGTCGGGAGTAAAGTCCGGGGACCATCTGAATAGGCATAGGGTCGCCCGATCGAGCTGCCAGGTGCCAACGCTTAGGGCTTGGAACGCCATCTCTTCATTTTCAAAGACTAGCAGCATGTGGTTCGCTGGTACGAACTGACATTTGCTAACAATTAGTCCTCGAGGGAACCACTCTTTTCGAAGCCATTGTCGCACAGTTTCGAGCGGGGGCCTAGGGCCAAACACTTGGCCGACGAGGCAAACTTTCTTGAGCTCCTCCTGAGCAGAGAGAACTGCGGGTCTACTGAGGGACACGATGGGGGATTCAACCCTTTCGGATGCCCCAGGGGCGGCACACGACCGCCCCTCCAGCAGAGCGGCCAGGATATCGGTCTCCCCAGGGGGAGGGGCCCGATTACTTTTCACGAGAGAGGATGAAGCCACATCCATGGCCAAAAGGAACTTGCACCACTTTTACTTTTCAATATCCAAAGGCAAAACCCTCCAACATGGAGAGAAAACTGACCACAAACAAGGAAGACTCCCCCTTCCGATCACATCGAAGCCTAACACTCCTTTTTAAGGGAAAGACTATAAGGCCAAAAATCCCACAAAGAGGGAAAGACTCCCTTTTTTTTCGAATCTTTTCTTCTTTTTCGAGTCTTTTCTCTTTTCTTTTCTTTTTTTTTTCTTTTATGTTTTTTTTTCTTTTTCTTTAAGCGTGAGAATACAAGCTTAAAGCGATGTCTTTTCAAGCTCTTTTTAATTTAAATCCCATTTTGATTGTGACTGGGCTGAAAATAGCTTACTTCGCGCGAAAAAGAACGGCCTGGATTGAAGATCAACACGACGAAAGGCTGGCAGGCACGCTCAAGACACGTCTGTCAATCGTGAATCAGGTAGCCATCGCGACGAACAACACCAACAGTCAGTCGTGACAAGTCATGCGATGGACACAGCCTGAGGCTCGCACGGACACGTGGCCAAAAAACCTCCGTCGATCGTGTTTCATGCATCCATCGCGATGGATGGCACCTTCAGTCAGTCGTGGCACAACACGCGATGGACACAACCTGCCCGTCCCCGTCAGTCGCGCTAAACACTGGAAGCCCCGTCAGTCACGATAAACACTGGAAGCCCCGTCAGTCGCGATAAACAGGAAGTCCCTTCACACGTGCCCTGGACCGCCAGTCGCAATAAACTGGAATTGGTGCGATTGACTAGAATTGGAGCGATTGACACCAGAAGGCCCGTCAGTCGCGATAATCTGGACTTGGAGCGATTGACACGAGGTGCCCTGTCAGTCGCGATGAACAGCTACCGCACTCCTTGTAACCGATGGTTGACGCAGAACGGACTTACGTGAACCAAGTGCCCCACGTCGACGCTGCTGTCTCATTGATAGACTGTAGTTTGATATTTAAAATGGTTTTGCTTTAATCCACTCTAGAATGCATAATTATTTCTTGGGAATGTTGTACGTGCCAATAATAACTAATTGTAGCGCCCGCGTGCACCATCCCCTCCCTTTTTTCTCTCTCTCCCTCTCTCTCTTTGCCCACCCGCTTGCGCCCTCCCTCTCTCTCCCTCTCCATCCTCTCCC
>CM035412.1:184514573-184529573 GCA_020310875.1 Ceratopteris richardii
ACACTCAAGTAGATAGATGCATGCTCCTTACATATATTTTTTAGAAAGCATCAAGCTTTTAGACACAATAAGTAAGCTTCAACAAGTTTTCTTTGAATATTGATATGGTATTTTCCAAGGTTTGATATTTTCACGAATCAAGAAATTTCCTTTTAGTTAGATCTTCAATTTTAGTGAAACCACAAGCATACTGAAGCACACACTAAATAGAATTTGAAGTTCCATCAAAATCAGTTTAATACAAATAACCAATTCGCGAATAGTTTTGTGAAATTTAATAAACAATTTAATTTCTAAACCAAAATTTTCAAAGATGTTGGTTCTAGAAAGTATATCCGATCTCGATACCTTTTTTGTACTTATTTCTCAATCAATACAATTCACCTTCTCATTATTAATAGTAAAATGCTAGCTTGGTCTTTCTAAACATGGATCAGATACTCATTCCTTATCAATAATGATTACATTCCCATCAAGTAGAGATACAAATAGATGGAACTAAATAAGAAGAACAAATAGCAATACAAATAGATGGAACTCCGAACTCATACAATAATGATCTAACTTTTAATCATACTCTAGGTTGATATATTTGATTCTTTAGATGTAGTCACATTAATGAACTCCTGTTTTATTCATCAAAATCATTTCCCCTCATTCTCAACTAATTTTATTCATCAAAATCATTTTCCCTCATTCTCAACTAAGCTCCGTTATTAATTGTATATTCATCCCAATGCTGAAAGGATAAAGATCAATATTTTCTAGTTAAACAAAATGTTCTTCTTTTTGTCGAATATATTTAGTTTTCTTAAAAGATGGTTAGTCAAATAGTTACGCATCTTTGTGCATGTAGATTCTCACACTTTCTTCATATGAGTGGACTTCAAGGGAAGAAAACATTTTTTGTGATCTTTTGCACTTGCGTTAACATCTATTAGGGTATATTTTCTTTCATCTATATCTCACTTAGTTTTTTCATTAGCTATGCGTGTGGAGTAGAATTTCCTCTTCATATTTTATCCATTTGATATGATGTTTGGCTTGTTAGAAAGCTAATACAACCTTGTAATGTTGGATCAAATTTTTGTTCTTAACAATGCGTTTTCTTAGAAAAATGGTGTTTGGAGCAAACAAAGGTCTTTAATGTGGCAAATGAAAGAAATGAGTAGTCTCTCTTGGTGATAGTGGTTCTCTAAGTAGACAATATTATTTTGAGTGTGATAATTTGAATAAGTAGTGACATATATTGTAGTTTCAAGGAAAGAAATCTCTCACATTCATTCCATAGAAACATTTAGAAGCATTGAATTGTGTGAAACAGGGTATCTGTGAGTATACATGTGACGCCATTCAAGCTTCAAGCTGCATATGAATGTTAAGTGTTCTCCCATAACTGGTATAAGAGAAGCTTTGACACATAAATAAAACAAAAAAGAACTAGGGGAAGATATTGAAAGAGAGAGAGAGATACAGAGAGAGAGAGAGAGATAGAGAGAGAGAGAGAGAAAGCATATTTAACCACTACTAACTTTGTCTCATTCTCGTGTTCTGAGACATTGAACACTACTACCTATGTCTCATTCTTGTGTTTTGAGAATGTGTGTATGTGTGTGTGAGAGAGAGAGAGAGCATCTAGGCAAATTCAACTACACCATGAGCAGCTCAATTCTACCCTTGTATGAGTGGCATATATCAAGCTAACTAGCAAGCTTTGATATGCTTTCATGTCTTCCATGTTCTCACCTTCATAAACACTAAGTTTATGATTCATCTCCAATGGTGCACTTGTAGGTTTAGCATTCTCCATTTTGAACTTGAGAAGGAGATCTTCAATGTATCTCCTGTGCCTCAAATACATTCCTTCAACTTTGTACATCACCTATATACCTATAAAATATGTGAGCTCACCTAAGTCACTTATTTTGAGCTCCTCTTGCATGTGTCTGTTGATCCTTTGAATGCCATTTAGATCACCAGCTATCACAAGAATATCATCTACATATACACATAGATAGATAACCTCAATGTGATCCCTTTTGATGAATAGAGAAGGATCTGAGCTCGTAGCTTTGAACCCTTGATCTTGAAGATATGTAACCAACCTGTAATTCCAAGCTCAAGGAGCTTCTTTCAAACCATACAATGCTTTCTTAAGTCTACAAACATAAGATGTATAATTAGGGTTTTCAAAACTAGGGGGTTGTGACATGTATACCTCTTCATTTATTCAACCATTTACGAATGCATTTTTCACATCAACTTGGAGGAGTCTCCAAGTACTTGCAGTAGCTACATTTATCAATGTTTTGATTGTAGGCATCTTGGCAACTCGTGAGAATGTCTTCGCATAGTTTTCACCATGATTTTGTGAGCATCCTTTGGCAAATAATCTTGGCTTGTACGTGCAAACTAACCCATCTGAATTTTTTTTAACTTTATACACCCATCCGCAACCAATTACCTTTTGATTCAATGGCATTGGAACCAATTCCCAAGTGTCCATCTCCTTCAATGCATCTATTTCTTCTTTCATGGCCTTTTCACAATTAGGGTTTCTTTTTGCCTCTTCATATCTTGATGGTTCTTCTGAAATTGAATCTTCCACCAAGTAGATTGAATGCTTCCAAACAAATGTGGAATCATATCTATACCTTTCCGGCTCTTTCTTCTCTCTTGCAGATCTTCTAGGAGCTTGCTTGGAGCATTCTCCAACCTCTTGCATCTTTCCTTTGCCTCTTGACTTCCATAATGTTTATTCCTTTTCTCTTTCATCTTGCTCATTGTATGTATCACTTCTTGGACCCTCGACCTATGTATCATGCTTGCTTCCTAATTGATGAGAATTAGAATCAAGATCATATGGTAGAGTTATCTTTTGTTTTTCTTCATCATACAAAGACATATGTTCTTCAAATTCAATATCTCTATTTGTAGTGAATTGCTTGATTGAACGATTATAGAACTTGTGACCCATCTGAGTTGAATCATATCCAATAAAGATTGCCTTTTTTACCCTTTCATCTAGCTTACCTCTTATTTGTGATGGTACATGAACATAAACTAAACAACCAAACATCTTGGAATGTCCAAGACTAGGTTTTTTTCCAGGCCATGCTTCATAAGGAGTCATACCTTGAAGTGATTTGGATGGTAGCCTATTGACAAGGTACATAGATCTCGAACTAGCTTCTACTCATAGATAATGTGCCAACTTCTTCTCTTCAAGCATCGTTCGTGCTGATCCAACCAATGTCTTGTTTCTCCTCTCTGCAATTCCATTCAATTGAGGAGAGTACCTTGTAGCCAGTTTCCTTTTGATACCTTTGTCCTACAAGAACTCATCAAACTCTTTAGAGAACTATTTGTCCCTCCATCAGATTTGAGTTTCTTGAGTGATCTACCTATATGATTCTCCACATGTGCTAGATACTTTTTGAAGCAATCAAACACTTCATTCTTACTCTTTCTAAAGTATAGAATAGTCCATCTACTATGGTCTTGAATAAATGAGACATAATACCTTGATCCTGACAATGAAGGTTTTGACTTGGTCCCCATACATTTCTATGTACTCAGTCCAATACATTTCTGTGGATGTAACCTTTGTGGCTCAATGGTTGTGTTTGTGCCTCTCTAATATGACATGCATCACATCTCTTGATCATGCGTTGGTTTGATATGTTCGATAGTCCTAGAACACTTTGATCCATGCATATATCCTTCAAGGTTCTTTCATTCACATGAGAAAGTCTCTTATGCCACACTTCAAGCTTACTTAGGGTTTCAGACCCGAAAGTGAATAGAGCTATGTTCTTGGTTTCTCCTACTTCAAAAGTAAAGAGCCTACCATTCTTCTCACCTTTGGCTATCTTCTTGACACCTGGACATAGATCTTCCACAAAAGCTCCATGTTGGGTTAACCGAACTTGCATGCCTTGTTCAACAATTTGGCCTACACTTATTAGGTTTTAAGTGATAGTGGGTACATAGAGAACCTTACTCAAAATGTTTGTCTTGTCATTGGAAGCTTTGAAATTGCCAATCTTATCCACATTGTGGTTTGTGGCATTGCGTGTTTATACTTCATGTCTATGCTTTGGACTTTCCAAATCACATAGAAGAGCAATGTTGCTTGCAAAATGATTTGAACATCCTGAATCTATGTAAAACAAATGATCATGTTCTTTACCATCTTTGTGGCTTAGATTCATAAGAAGCAATAAGTCTTCATGTGGTTGATCTTTTGAATAATTTTTGTAGTCCCTTCTATTGTAGCCTCTATTGTTATTGTTGAAGTTGTGTCCACCTCTTCCTCTATTGCTACCATATCCACCTCTTCCACTTCCTTTCTATGTCTTCCCATTGAACCAACAATTCTGAGTGGTGTGCTTGGTCTTATCGCAAATGGCACAAGGTTGAACATTCTAACCTTTGGCTTTGTCATGTTTTGGTTCTTTCTTCTTCCCTTTCCAGTTTCTCTTGCTCACGAAGTTGGCTTCGAAAGTGTCCTCTTCATGTTCTTCCTTCTTCTTGCCTTTCTGCTTCTTATCCTTCTTATATGCATAAAGAGCACTAGTTGAATTACCATGATAGGAGCGACCTTTGTTTATGCTATTATTGGACTCTTGATTGAAGATTTGTCCAAGAACAATGTTGAAGTCTAGAGTTTGCACATCCATTATGAGATTGTAAGCCATCATGAAGGATTTCCATTGCTTATCACTTCTAATCCCATTGAGAATCTGCCTCATGATATTCTCTTCTTCAATTAGCTCTCCAATGAATGCTAACTAATCTACAACCTCCTTGAATTTGGTATCAAACTCCATGATGGTTTGTTAAGGTGTCTTCTTGATTTGGTTGAGCTTGCTCCAAAGACGATTCTTTCTTGTTTTGGTACAAGAAGAAAACAAAGTCTCAAGAGCATCCCAAATCCCTTGGGATGTCTCGCATCCTCTAATATGTGGTAATAGAAAATCAGAGATAGAGTTTAGTATGTATGACCTTGCTTGAGCATCCGTTGCACACCAAAGTGTGAGCCTATCTGTCTCCCCTTGTGTAGTCCTCCTATAGAACTTGGAATAGACATGTAGTTGTGGCGATCAAGGTTCTCGATCATTGGGAGAAATCCATCAACAATCCTGATCTTGCTCTGATACCACTAAAAGAACTTGGAGAAGCGGCATAAGACAAACCCTTGAGCTTATGGAGACTCAAATAGAACTTATATGCATGGGATAAGTGCAATAATATGAACTATGTACTTTGGAGCATCAAGGAGAAAGAGTCGATACAAACAGATAGGTTCGCACATCGAATAGCTCAAAAAACTTACTATGTATAGAAGAGACAATGAGGTTCAAATGCTCATAGCAAACATCATTACAATTGGAAAGAAATCTTTTTTGGGAGTGATACATATAGGGTTGAGTGTATATAATGCACAAGAGTACATGGAATAAACAAAATATGCTATTGGAATGAATCAAACACTCGATGGTGGTACCTCCTAGTTTTCAGGAATATGTAGAGATTGACCCCCAAGATAGAAACACTAAGATTTGTCCAAATCTACTGTATCAAATTCTATGTAAATTTGGAGACATAAACTAGACAGTAATACCTTTCCAATAAGTCATCTGTGAGCCAGATAATGATTTTGTTGGCTCATAGATGAGCAAGTATATGCATTTCCTAGGTGTCACGCGTTGGTAGGGGCTTAAGCTCAACTTTTGCTACTAGTATGGTACCTGGCTACTTGGATTGTTTGCTCCCAAAGGGGGATCACTATTGCTAAATTAACATGGTTTTTTTTGTGAACCTAACTTGGCTAGTTGCTATGACACTTGTATGTCCACCAATGGTTTTTGCTTCATGATTGGTAGCTTATGCATATCTTGGTTGAGCAAGAAGCAACCGATTGTGGCCACTTCTAGTTATGAGGCTAAGTATAGGAAGCTTTCATAATGAGTGTTGAGTGTGCGTGGCTCAGATGCCTCGTGGCTGATTTGGGTGTTGGTCAGTCTTCTTCCACCACCATCTTCACTGACAGTTAGAGCACATTTGGAGTTGTGAGGACCCATGTGTTCCATGTTTGCACTAACCACATTGAGGTGCACTATGATTATGTTAGGGAGAGGTTCTCTATTGTAGAGATTAGTTTGGCATATGTGCCCATATAGGAGAATAATATAGATAATTGCACAAAGGCTCTGCCTAGGGAGAAGTTTGAAGCTTTTCACAAGGATTTGGGCTTACTTTGTTTTGTGGATTGATTCCACATAGATTGGCACTTTCTTACACATGAGTGTCAGATCCTTGTTCACTCTATGACTCCCATGGGGGATTTGTTGATATACTTGAATGATGATGTGTGTGAACACACTAGGAGTGCCCGAGCACTTTTTTCCCTCTTCGGAAGATTTTCTTCTTGCAACTTGTATAGATGCCTATAACCCTAATGGTTCATTGATCTTAGCACATTATCTTGGTAATACATTTAGTACTATGTGTTGTGCTCCAAGATTCTTCTTCTTCCTTGTGCTGTTCACATGCTTCTGTAGAGCTCAAACTCCAACAGAAAGCAATTGAATTATTGTGGGAAAACTAATCATTCCTATCTAAATAAGTTGACATGGCCTCGAATAATTAGATTTAATAATAAGGATCTATGATAAAATTCTATTAGTATGTAGAAATAATAAAACTATTGAGTAATGAATAATATAACCTAGTTTGTAATACATCCATTTTTCTTCTTCATCAGTATTACACCAATCTTTAAGAATTTAATTCCTGAACATACTCAACAACATTTGTTTCATGTGAACAATTAGCGCGATTTATCATCCTGATTCTGTTATCCGTGTTTATACATCCTTCGTCAGCTAACGCACACTAAAGAAAGTTCAATAATAATGACCATTCAAATAAGCTATGAATAGTAAAAGGAAAACATGAAATGTATAAGTTGTATATGCATATAGGTATGTGGATGGACACGTATTTTAATCGCTAGGCAAGTTCATAGCTAGTGTTTATGTATAATAAAGTACGTTGATTGGTAGATATGCTCTTTGTTAGATATGTTCATGTGTACGGATATTCGTTGCTACGTACGCGGCAATTCATTTCCCAGCAGTTCATTTCTTGTTGAAGAATGATTCAGCGGACTTAAATTGGTTTTGGGTTCATACGTATTTGTTGAATGTTCAAAGTCTATTTAACTCGTGGTTTAAAAGTCCAGTAAAATTGACTATTACATTTGTCAGAAGTTTAGCCGTTAACTATGTTATGTCTTAACATTTGAGCTGCCGTGGCCCGATTGAATTTTCCTTCACTCTCTCTGTCTTTTTCTCTCTCTTTCTCTCTCTCTCTGGACATGAGACAAAGCCGGAGACCGGAGGAATGTAAGGAGTAGGCGAGAACTAAAAGCATACACTACTCTAGCTCTGTGGCTATAAACACATACACCGACTGAGAGAACGCATACACCGACTAACAGAGAGAGAGATAGGAAGCAGATTCGTATCGTCGTACGAACAAATGCGTAGACAACTTTCCGGCTTAAGCAAGACGCGTCCAACCGTCCTTTCCTAGAAATATGAAAATTTCATTGAAGAGAGAGAGAGACATTCATCGACAAGAGACGGACAGACAAAAAATGCATCACGGGGAGAGAGAGAGAGAGAGAGAGGGGGAGAGAGCGTTATTTCCCTCCGATAGAATATTATACTCCACGCGTCATGTAACCTCCTTTGTCCTTTTCACTAAAAGTCTATATCATTTTCACTAAAAGTGTATGTTAGACCTCTAAGGTCATGTAACTGATTCTACGAAGTTCAAAAATAGCTTTGTCAGATAACTTCCTTGGTCTACTTTTTTATCAAGAAAGTCATGTGCCTTCATCATCTACTTATCTATCCTTCTTTTAATGCCTCAAGGCATATGCTTATATATATATATATATATATATGCTTATATATATATATATATATATATATATATATATATATATATATATATATATATATATATAATTCCTTATCGTTAATCAACAGGAGGTGCATTTACCTTCCAATCTGTGCATACGGTTCTCCCTCTATCTTTCTCTTTCTCTGTGCAGAATGCCAATCCCATAGCTTCTGTCTGTACCCAATCCAATAGATTGTATCAGAGTAGATGGAACCACATACAATTCTAGTCGATCCCCTGCAGCACCATCTCAATGACAGGAGAAGCGCAGATATTTGAACGTTGCCTCGTCAAAGAGATGTGAAAGCAAATATCTTCGCTTCTGTTTCGAAAATAATTTTGAAGCTTTTGGAATGGACAAAGGAGTAGCAACGTAAGCATTGCAAAAAAGATTGCAGCTACAATAGACCTAAGGGAAACGTTATCAAACTTCCTTCTTGACAGATCCACATTTGCGTGCTGATAGCAAACGAGCAAACTAATATGAGAAGTATGCCATAGAGATGGTGATGAAAAAGATGATGAGGATAGATATGATGGTGGTAATACACTTCCATGCGAGGTCCATGATAATAATGATGCCATGGTAATACCGAACCACGTCCCCTGAATGTGAAAAGAATGGGGCTATTCGGGGGAGGCAATGATGCCCATTGAGTTTTGATGGCAACATTTTGGCTCGAAGGGGGGATCTATAGGATAATCGGATCTGCTTTGCAAGATCTAGAATCATGATATATTTCCATTACTCTAACTGAGCGTTCATGCAATTGCTCTCTTTTGCACAAGATTTATGTTTGTATGTGCATGTTTTACAATAGTGATTGCTTGTGTGTAAGTTCCCATACCAAAAGCTTGTGAAATAAATCCAAGCTTTTATAGCTCTCAAATAACTCATAAGCATCTAGGTTTGACCTAGCATTCATTGCAAAGATTATTTACATTTTGGTTTAATAAATAATGGGATTAGAAACTACTGATTAATAATTATTATAAGACCTTCCCAACGTAATGGCTTTTGAAGGTGTAGATAGGTTTGTGGGTACAGATTTTCACACATGGCAATTGAAAATGAAAGGCTTCCTAATGCGCAAAGGTGTATGGAGGTTTTCCAACAAGGCTCCACCTACTCAACGGGAATTAAAAGAGCTTACTCAAGTGGCTTAGACACAAGCTCAACTTTATGAAGAACAAGCCTACATACTCATCATCACGGCACTCGATGATATATATACACACACACACACACACACACACACACACACACACACACACACATATATATATATATATATATATATATATATATATATATATATATATATATATATATATATATATATATATATATATATATATATATATATATATATATATATATATATATATATATATATATATATATATATATATATATATATATATTATGTGGATGAAGCAAAAAATGCATATAAAGCTTGGCAAACACTGGAGAATATCTTTGGTGCTCATGCAAAGCTTTGAAAATGCAATTGTATGGTCTATCGCTTAATCGTAATGACGATATAGCATCACTAGTAATTAGGATCATAAGTATAGTAACCCAATTCCATTCCCTTCAATGTCTAGTGTTGTAAGAAGAAAAAAAAAGGAATACTTTTAAAGGCCCTCTCCAACTTCTTTGTAAACATTGTTACTATCTTGAATGAGAAGGATCTTATTCCAACCCTAGAGGATGTCATAAAGTGTTTACAACAAAAAGAGAAAAGGGTCACAAAATTAGATAACCCTAGGGATATGCTTCTAGCTACATCCAAAATGTGTAGCATTTGTGGACATACTAATCATGTCACCAAAGATTGTTTAAGTGAAAAGAAGTGCACCTTTTGTGGCAAGAAAGGACAATTACGGAGCAACTACTTTAGGAGACTTAAGGATTTCAAGAAGGAGATCAATGTTCTTGAGAAAACCTTTGATTCATGAATGGAAACATGAATAATGTTCTAGGTACCTAATATGGTAACCTTATTGGAAGGCTCAATGTGGCATGCCCTATGTGGTATTTCAACTTGTTTTCGTATGCTACGAAAAAGGGGGTGAATTGTAACCTCCTTTGACCTTTTCACTAAAAACATATGTCAGACCTGTAGTGTCAGGTAACTAACTCTGCCAAGTCCAATAATAGTTTTGTCAGATAACTTCCTTGGCCTCCTTGGCGTACTCTTTTCTCAGAAAAGCCATGTGCCTTTATCGTCTAGATATCCGAGCTTCACTTAATGCTCCAAGGCATATCCTTATATATATATATATATATATATATATATATATATATATATATATATATATATATATATATATATATATATATATATATATATATATATATATATATATATATATATATATATATATATATATATAGAGAGAGAGAGAGAGAGAGAGAGAGATCTTTTGGCTAATCAATAGGAGGTGCACTTATCTTTCAATCTGCACGCACGATTCTCCCTCATTCTTTCTCTTTCTCTATGCAAAATGCCCAACCCATAGCTTTTGTCTACACTCCATCCAACAAGGAGAAGAGTTGTTGTATTATTTATTTTCTAATACATAGCACTGTATCTAATAACACATACGCCGATCGAGGAAACACATATAGAGAGAGAGGAAAGTCATTCGTATGATCAAAGGCCCTAAGCCTCTTTGCAGATTACGCAAAACACGTGCAACCGCCCTCTTGTCCTACAAAAATGTCATCTCGAGAGAACTGATTTGTTTCAACAAAGGGAGAAAACTTCTTTACAGCTTACGTAAAACTCGTGCAACGAACCTCTCCCCCTACAAATATGAAAATTTCATCGAAGAGAGAAAGATAGAAAGATTCATCGAGAGGAGAGAGAAAGAAAGGTTCATGGACGAGAGAGAGACAGAAAGAACGATTCATCGAGGAGAGAGAGAAGAGATGGAGACAGGGAAAGAGCATATTCCCCGCAAACAGAACATTATATGTCATGTCGCTATGTCATGTTGATGATCATATGTTTTAGTACTTCTCAGAATCAATCAAAACTGTTAACAATGACTTATTATATGTACTTCGGTGATGCCCATCAATTTCAAGTCTTCAGTGTAATTTTTGAAGGCCTATTGAAGTTTCTGAATAATTTTTAGTTGAAAATGGCCCGAAGGAGCAATATAGCCGTAAAACTCAAGTATCCGGTCAGCTTGGACTACTTTGAAATGCCAGCAACTCGTAAGAATATCTGTGTGTGAGAGAGAGAGAATGTCAGGTCGTTGGTTGCATTCTTCGAATGAGAGAGAGAGAGGGAGAGAGAAAATGTGTCTTTCGTGTGCCGTCTTGCGCTTGACGACGATAATTAAAATCCGTCTTGCGCTGGACAAAATTTGGTGAAAAGACATGAAATTATAAAAGCATGAAAAACCATGAAATTAAACAACATGAAGACCAATGAAAGTACGAAACAACGAAACACACATCCTAAAGAAAGGATTTGCGAAGATTGAGAAACTTAACTAATCTGAACAGTATTCTGCTCTATTTCGCTTATCTTCGCAATCATAATCACTTCCCGTCCAGTAACATCGTCAAATTTTATGAATTTTTTACGTCGACTGTATTGACATAAGCTATTTATTTTACAATATTCTCCTCACCAAAATATTCTTTTCAAGCATAGTCAACATGTGCATAGCAAAAGAAAAGACTATATAACATGTGCATATCTATTAAAAAAAAACTCTTGAAATAGGTAATTATCATTATTTTTGTAAGTATCTGAGAAATACATGATTTGGATTTACGAAAATCATATCACAACTATTATAATTTATAGAGTAATGAAATGCTAAATGGAGTTTCATGTCTTGAGTGATTGTGTTTTTATTTAGTAGGTGAAGATTCATGAGAGTTTGAATCTATTATACATGTTTTGGATTTACAAAAATCATATCACAACTATTTAGTAGATTTCTAACTAGTAAGTATCATAAATATAAATGAAGTATCATAAATGCATGCTTTTTAAGGACCACCCTCATGTATCTTCTATTGAGGACATAATGAAAATACCTATCAATACACATACTCTCATAGACTCATCCATGACATTATGTGGGGGAAGAATGTATCAAATCTTGCGTTCTGTCTCTTTTCTTTCTCTCCCTCTCTCTCTCTCTATCTCTCTCTCTCTCTCTCTATCCCTCTCTATTTTGTGTGTGCTTTAGTGAGATTTCGTTAGTGTACTATATGTGTGTATGTGCATGTGCAAGATAGCATCAATAGTGGTACCAAAGCCTACGCTCATTTGCGGAGGTATAATTCTCGATGTTTGTTTGTTATTTGCAATGTTTGTTCGTCATTCTGCATCCATTCTGGTTCCTTAATTCTCACTGGATCCCAGTCTGTGTTAGTCAACTCACATATGTTTGGGTTCACGAGTGTCTTTTTGGAAATTTTTTGAATCTTTTATTGTGCACTATGCTCACTCTGTTCACTAACACACTAGCACAATGTGCTCACTTTTACTCACTCTACTCACTCTACTCACTATGCTTAATGTGCTCACTATACTCTATGCATTGTTCACTATTCCAGTTCTAGTTCGATTCGTTTTAATATTCATGTTATCAATTTGGTTACTCTTGTGGCTTACTCCAAGCCATAGACTAAGGCATAGAACTATGGCATCTTTCTCTTCTTCGGCACTCATGGTTCTCTTGGTTCATTTTGATTCCCTTTGGTTTCATTGACAGCCATTGACTTTGTGAGAACCATCTTTAACTAACGAATGGCAATAAGAGCTTATAGGTAGGGGATTTGAACCCACCCCCTCTCACTTGCAAGAGTTATTCTTTATCCACTAGCCTATTCTCACTTGTTGATACTTAACTTTTGACTTCTAATTAACATAACTTCTCATGCTCTCTTCCCCTTATTTATCTATTTATTTATCCAACATTGTCTTTTATTTATTTATTTTTATATATTTTTTGAAGACAAAACCTTTACTTTTTTATTTCAATTCTAATATTGCTAACTTTGTTTTCACATGTTTGGTATTAGGTTTTGGTTCTATATAAGGCCATGTATCCTACGCATACTACAAAGGATCTTAAGACATTATTTATTGCATATTATTTATTAAATGTATTATTCTTCATCATGGTAAGTAATGAATTAAATATTTCATTTTGCATCATGGTTTTCAAAAATTTATTCTATTAGATCAAGATGTTTGTTTTTGTAATCCCTTTTGGGTTGCATTAGCTCATAATTTAGGTTCCAAAATAGACTTTAGCTCTATATTTCATCCTGAAGGTAATGGGCAAAGTGAAGCTATGACTAAAAATATGTTGGATTTATTATGTTTATAATCCAAGTAAATGGATTATAAAGAAACTTTACTAGCCACTTCCATTAGATGATCCTCCTTTACTTGAAGAGGATGCTAAAATTTTAGTACTAGAGAAAATACTTGTTTATGATGTTACTATTACATGCAATGATAAGAAATGCCATAGATATCTAGTTAGAAATAAAAGTCACTCACTCAAAGATTCTCAATGGATTCATAAGACATCACCAACTCCACATTAAGAGCACTTGATTTCTACATATGATTCACATTCACATTAAATTCTAGTTTTCCATCTCCATGCATGTATTTTTAGATGGACTATGCTTATGATTGTTCAGTGATAGGAAATGTGACTTGTCATCCATGTCTCTTTACTCTTATCATCTAAGGGCTATTGGTTGTTAACTAGGAGACATTTTATACTTTATGGAATAATAAAATATTAAATTGATTTTCAAGCATTGAGGTTTTTAATATGATTGTGTTTTGATTTAGTAGAAGACGAATCATGAGGGTGTGAGTGCACATGGATTTATTTTGATATTATTAAAGATATTTAGAAGATATTATTTCATATCTTTTTTGTCAAAATAGTGGATCGCTTAGAAAGTGGCGTTTTTCTAAAAATAGTAGATCATTTAGGAAGCGAGGATTTATAAATAAAGCAGATTTTTGTAAATACACTCTTTCCAAAGTGCCAACCCCATGTATCTTCTATTCAGGAATTAATGAAAAGTACCTGTAAATATAGATACTATGATAGATTCATCCATCAGATTATGTGGGTGCAAATTATAGCCAATCTTATGTTCAATCTCTTTTTTCCCTCTATTTTGTGTGTGCTTTTATGAGATTTCATTACTGCAATATTTATATGTTTGCCTACATGCATCTGTAGGATATGGTCAAGGACAAGGGTCACACACACACACACACATACACACACATGCATACATTTGCAAACATAATGCACATGCATATGCATATATACATGCTTACATGCATACACACACTCACATATACACATACATACACATATACACACATACATATGTACACACACATATATATAATGATTTCTAACCCATTTTGTTTTAGATGTATAGGTATTATGGATCCTAAGAGAGAGCGAAAGGCAAAACTCACTATCATAAAAAGTCTTATGAGAGCAAGAGTTCTGCTTGATACTCTAGGGATTATCATGCATGAGTACTCAGAGATGGCTGATGATGAGTTGGATTATACGATCCACATGCTTACCCAGCGATCAGAGAAGGGCTCTTCTATGGCTCCACATGCACGAAGATAGCTATGTGCTCATAAGTATGTTTTTTTTTTCAAAAACTTTTTTAATGATATTATAACACACATTTTTATCTATCTATTTTCACGACACCTATACCACCTCGAGATCATGATAGCAGAGCACACGTGCCTATGAGTATATTCTTAAAAAAGCATATTTAACGGGTTCTTTTCAGGCAATTGTAACATGTGTTATATATTTATATAACAATTGCATATCTTATACACCAATTGGATGACTCAAAGATATGCCATCTCTTACAAATTGACCTGATTGACAAGCATAACCTCATAAACCAAGTGCATAAGAAAGAGAAAAATAGATTATTAGCAGAAGCACTAACACTAGATCTAAGGGAACAAA
>CM035412.1:184532073-184669573 GCA_020310875.1 Ceratopteris richardii
ATACGTTTAGGAAAGTCCATCCACTCATGCATAAATAATGTGCAAACCTGTGAATTTACATATGGTAATTGTAGAGAAATCATACATGTATGTGTACATGCACACATGAGATAGACAGGCATGCATGTACGTGTGAATGCATATATAATGCATAAATAACTATATCCATACATCATGCGTAGATTATATATGCACATTCGTATGCATATCAGACTAATGCTTGCCTACATCTATTGATACATACAAAGCTATAGTAATAGAAATATAATAAAAAACGTAATAGATATATATATAAATAAAAACATATAAAGATATAATGGCATATATAAAAAGATATATATAAAGAATCTTTACTAATTTCTATGACATCTAAGGACATCATAGAAAAAATTTTGTATGAATTAAAGAACTTAACGAGTTTACAAGATAAACATGCATATACTAGAGGTCAAAGAGGTATCACGGTGACGAGCGGTAAGTGAAATGTTAAAAAATACAAGAAGTCAAAATTGTATTCTTTTGATTTTAACTTTCACAAACTCTTAGGATTCGGAAAACATCAATATGATTTTGGGAATAGCTTCTCAAAGAAAGAAAATAGGAAGGAAAAGGATGTACACCAAATTCAATAGGAAAGGAAATATGAAGAGTAAACACAAACTTAAGTTATCAATCAAAATAACATCAAATACATTCCTTTATCTTTGTAGATCACCTGCATACCTAGAAAATATGTGAGCTCACCTAAGTCACTGATTTTGAGCTCCTCTTGCATGTGTCTCTTGATCCTTTGAATGCCATTTAGTTCATCATCTATCACAATAATATCATCTACAGATACACATAGATAGAGAACCTCCTTGTGATCCCTTTTGTTGAATAAAGAAGGATTTGAGCTGCTAGCTTTGAAGCCTTGATCTTGAAGATATGTAACAAACCTATAATTCCAAGCTTTAGGAGCTTCTTTCAATCCATACAATGCTTTCTTAAGTTTGCAAATATAAGATGTATATTTAGGGTTTTCAAATCTAGGGGGTTGTGATATGTTCACCTCTTCACTTATTCAACCATTTACAAATTCATTTTTCACATCAACTTCGAGGAGTCTCCAATTCCTTGCAGTAGCTACACTTATCAATGTTTTGATTGTAAACATCTTGGCAATTGGTGACAATGTCTCCTCATAGTCTATACCACAAGTTTGAGAGCATCCTTTGGCCAATAATCTTTCCTTGTACCTACAAACTAGCCCATCTGAATTTCTTTTAACTTTCTACACCCATCTGCAACCAGATACCTTTTGATTCGATGACATTGGAACCAAATCCCATGTGTGTATCTCCTTCAATGCATCTATTTCTTCTTTCACGGCCTTTTCACAATTAGGGTTTCTCTTTGCCTCTTCATATGTTGATGGTTCTTCTAAAATTGAATCTTTCACCAAGTAGATTGAATGGTTCGCAACAAATGTGGAATCATATTTATACCTTTTTGGTTGTTTCTTCTCTCTTGTAGATCTTCTAGGAGCTTGTTTGGAGCATTCCCCAACTGCTTGCATCTTTGCGTTTCCTCTTGACTTCCATACTTTTTAATCCTTTTCTCTTTCATCTTGTTCATTGTCTCTATCACTTCTTGGATCCTAGACCTATGTATCATGCTTGCTTCCTAATTGATGAGAGTTAGAATCAAGATCATATGGTAGAGTTACCTTTTGTTTTTCTTCATCAAACCAAGACCCCTGTTCTTCAAATACAACATCTCTACTTGTAGTGAATTGCTTAATTCAAGGATTATAGAACTTGTAACCCATCTGAGTTGAATCATATCCAATAAAGATTGCCTTTGTTGCCCTTTCATCTAGCTTACCTCTTATTTGTGATAGTACATAAACATAAACTAAGCAACCAAACACCTTGAGTTGTCCAAGACTAGGTTTTCTTCTAGGCCATGCTTCATAAGGAGTCATACCTTGAAGTGATTTGGATGGTAGTCTATTGACAATGTACACAACTCTTGAAATAGGTTCTGCCCATAGATAATGTGCCAACTTCTTCTCTTCAAGCATCGTTCAAGCTGATCCAACCAATGTCTTGTTCCCCTCTCTCCAATTCCATTCAATTGAGGAGAGTACCTTGTAGCCACTTCCCTTTTGATACCTTTTTCCTACGAGAACTCATCAAATTGTTTAGAGAAGTATTCTCCCCTCCATCAGATTTGATCTTCTTGAGTGATCTACCTGTATGATTCTCCACATGTGCTAGATATGTTTTGAAGCAATCAAACACTTCATTAGTACTCTTGATAAAGTATATAATAGTCCATCTACTAGTGTCTTCAATAAATGAGACATAATACCTTGATCCTAACAATGAAGGTTCTTGACTTGGTCCCCATACATTTGTATGAACTAAGTCCAATAAGTTGTTGTGGATGTAACCTTTGTGGTTGAATGGTTGTCTTTGTGCCCTTCTAACATGACATGCATCACATCTCTTGATCATGTGTTGCTTTGATATGTTTGGCATTCCTAGAACACTTTGATCCCTCCATATATCCTTCAAGGTTCTTTCATTCACATGAGCAGGTGTCTTATGCCACACTTCAAGCTTACTTAGGGTTTTAGACCCAAAAGTAAATAGAGCTATGTTCTTGGTTTCTCCTACTTCAAAAGTAAAGAGCCTACCATGCTTCTCACCTCAGGCTATATTCTTGAAGCCTTGACATACATCTTCCACAAAAGCTCCATGTTGGGTGAACCTAACTTGCAAGCCTTTCTCAACAGTTTTTCCTACACTTATTAGGTTTTTAGTGATAGTGGGTACATAGAGACCCCTACTCAGAATGTTTGTCCTATCATTGAAAGCTTTGATATTACCAGTCTTCTCCACATTGTGCTTTGTGTCATCAAGTGTTTGTACTTCATATCTATGCTTTGGACTTTCCAAATTAGATAGAAGAGCAATGTTGGCTACAACATGATATGGACATCTTGAATCTATGTAGAACAAATGATCATGTTCTTCACCTTGTTTGCGCCTTAGATTCATAAGAAGAAATGATTCTTCATGTGGTTGATCTTTTGAATACTTTTTGTAGTCCCTTCTATTGTCACATCTATTGTTCTTGTTGAAGTTGTGTCCAACTCTGCCTCTATTGCTGCCATTCCCACCTCTTCCACTTCCTTTCTAGGTCTTCCCATCGAATGAGCAATTTTGAGTGGTGTGCTTGGTCTTATCGCAAATGGCACAAGGTTGATTATTGTAACCTTTGGCTTTGTCATGATTTGGTCCTTTCTTCTTCCCTTTCCACTTGCTCTTGCTCATGAAGTTGGCATGGGAAGTCTCCTCTTCATGTTCTTCCTTCTTCTTGCCTTTCTTCTTCTTATCGTTCTTATCTGCATAAAAAGCACTAGTTGAATTACCATGATAGGAGTTACCTTCCTTTATGCTATTGTTGAACTCTTGATTGAAGAGTTGTCCAAAAACGATATTGAAGTCTTGAGTTTGCACATCCATGATGAGATCATAAGCCATCGTGAAGGATTTCCATTGCTTATCACTTCAAATCCCATTGAGAATCTACCTCATCATAGTCTCTTCTTCAATGAACTCTCCAATGGATGCTAACTGATCTGCAACGTCCTTCAACTTGGTAACAAACTCCGTGATGGTTTGTTTAAGTGTCTTTGTGATTTGGTTGAACTTGTTCCAAAGATGATTCTTTTTTGCTTTGCTACTAGTAGGAAAGAAAGTCTCAAGGGCATCCCAAATCCCTTGAGATGTCTCACATCCTCTAATATGTGGTAATAGAAAGTCAGAGATAGAGTTTAGTATGTATGACCTTGCGTGAGCATGCCTTGCACACCAAAGTCTGAGCTTATCTGTCTCCCTTTGTGTAGGTCTTCCTTTGGATCTTGGAATAGGCATAGCTTCATCAGTACTACAATTCCATAAAGCTTTCTACCTTGCAAATAGGCCTCCATTTTGATTTTCCAAGCCACATAGTTGTGGCGATCAGGGTTTTGGATCATTGGCGGAAATTTGTCACCGAACTTGATCTTGCTCTGATACCACTAGAAGAACTTGGAGAAGCTTCTAGGAGGTAGAAAAGTGAGTTTTGATGCGACATATTTTGGTCTAGACAACCGGCATAAGTCCAGCCCTTGAGCTTATGGAGACTCAGATAGAACTTATAGGATGGGATAAGTGCAATAATTGCCCTATTTACTTTGGAGCATCAAGGAGAAAGAGTCGATACAAATAGATAGGTACGCACCTTGAATAGATATGGAAGAGACAAAGAACTTCAAATGCTCATAGCAAACAATCATTACAATTGGAAAAAATCCTATTATGGGAGTGATACACATATATTTGAGTGTATATAATGCACAAGGTTATATGGAATAAACAAAATATGCTATTGGAATGAATTAGACACTCAACGGTGGTACCTCTTATCTTTCAGGAATACGTAGAGATTCACCTCCAAGATAGAAACACCAAGATTGTTGCAAATATACTATATCAAATGCTAAGTAAATTTGCACACATAAGCTAGACAATAATACCTTTCCAATGACTCATCTCTCATCCAATGTACGCTTTGTAGAGAGATCAGCAGCCTCTGCAAGCTTACTATTCGCGAAGAAGATGATGCAAAAAATGAAGGAGCAAGAAAATGATGGTCACAAGTATGTGTATATTGCATCCGTATATTGTGCATTTGATTTGAAGTCTTTATATAGATTCTAGAAGTGATCCAAAACTCCCACAAGTGGAACATGAATTGAAAGGAAGGTGATAAGAGTTGTTGGAGGAAGTACATTCACTTTCGTACAATCTAGGAGAAGTGAAGATCTAGTTTGGTCTATTTTTAGGTGATTGATTGATTGATTGAATGCAACTCAACCACCACAAATTCATGGAATTTGGGCTCTCTCTTTATTCTTTTACGTGTGTAAATCTCTAGGCTTTTACAAAGGTAAAAGGTCCATTAGAAATCTTCTAGAAAGATACAATAAGTGAGCATAAAAAAAAACTCTCCAACGGATATTCCTTCAACATAATCCAAGCCATAGTTCTTAATGTAGATCAAATCTAGCTCAAGCATAGTGTAATGTTGATGTTCCAAATCTTTTTTGTTTTCTTCTCTTCTCTCTCTTCCTTTCTTTATTATTTAGAATTAGCAGATGTCTGCTTACTAGTGGAATAGCTCCACTTACCTTTGCCCTTCTAACTAACCAAGAAGGCCTGATCTACAACATGCATAATTGACCTAATCTACCTAGACCAATCTTCCTGCAATAAAACAGAGACTAACTCCTAAAATGTTAAGGCATTTGGATTGCCTATCATCAGCAAACAAAGAGTAGAAGCAAAACACCAATATGGTTCGATAAGAACATTCAAAATAGTCTACACAAGTGAACTCTCAAGTAATACTTCATCAACAAAAATCGACTATTCCCTTAAATCTTTGATCTTTGTCAGAAAACTATCCATGGAATCTCCTTCATTCGTGTGCTCACTCTCCAATTATTTTCATAGATAAGCAACACTAGCCTCATTCCTTGCATGGTGTAAAGTGGTAGGTGTATCCCAAGCATTCTTATCTGTTCTACAAGAGGGAATTTGAGGAATAATGGCATGTTTGATAGAAAAGGCTATCAGTGCATATGCATGAGCATCTTTACCATCGCAGTGACTTTGCTCTATAGTAGGTGCAGCAGGAACCGCAAGAGGAAGAGGAACATGAAGAATATCACTATCTTCAACACCATTTTCATCACCTTTAGCAACTATGATTGTAGGTGTAATAGGATATTTTTCAACACCATGCACAATATTCCATAGTCCTTTTGCAACCAATACATGATGCATCATATCAGCCCATAATGAATAATTGCTATCATCCAACTAAACCTTAGTAATCATTATACATGATACATCACTGCTTTCACCCATGGCCACTGGCTAAAATAGTGTGATGCATAGAAATTGACTATATCTCAAAAAATTGAACATAACTACCCTGTTGAGTTATGCTACGATGTAGCTAGGATCTTTGCAATGTACTTGATGAGGATGTTAGAAGGTGAGAGAGGTTTTTGCTGCTCAATTAATGCTCGTGCATGCGATGCGGTGTGCGTGGATATGCATCTGATAAAATCATCGGTAGCATAGGCGGGTCAATGACTCAAAGAATAAGTGTTCCAATTGGTCGATGATGAAGTAGCTAGATGTTATACCTCTATTGAGCAATACAACTCCAAGAGGTGCTCTAAAACTCGTTCTTTGGCCTCAAGTTGAAGCACACATCAAACACACGAGTGATGGTGAGGTGGGAGGAAATTGCCGTATCCATGACCATCAATGCTTTACAATGGAATGCCACTTTGTTGATAAATCTCTAGAGGTGAAGGCAGATGAAGTTTCATCCTTCAAGCTTTTCTAGAAGAAAACTCTCTACTACCTAGCATACACATTGTTAGCAGTCCCACTTCTTTGTTTGCTTTTAAGGCAAATACTATAGTAGTGCCATAGGACGAAAAAGACAAAGCACACTCGGATATTATTTGACAAAGAACAAAATCTATACATAGTCTATGTAAACGATATTTCTACTCCTCAAAATGGTTGATAGTTTAAGCTTGATTTGAAATTATCATATGCCAAGCAAAAAACAAATTTCATTTGCATATTGTGGCCATGATTTGAAAAAACATTTTGAATTCAAAATATAATTACAAAGAAATTTTGATGATGCTTTTTGTTTTTTGCTTTCACGATGTGCCCATCGAGGAAGATGGCTAGGTTTAGTAGAGGTGAATGTCAAAGAGATCTTATCTCTTCATTTTAATAAAAGGAGAAGAAACTTAATTGTGAGAGGACTTCCAACTCTAGACATGAAGATCATTCAAGATTTCAACCACCCATTTGTTGTTCCAATACTTTCAGATAGTACTTGAATGACAAGAGAAAGTACAAATATAAGAAGCCATGAAATGAAGTCAGAGTTTTCATGGCATCATTGGTATAGGAGTGTCTTAGACCAGGATCTACTATGTTGTGAGCATGCCTTTTATCGAGATTAAGATCCCACATTGTCTTCACTAGATGATGTAGGTTGTTTGTGTTGTGTAGATGAATGTTATAAACATATTAAGTCAATTGTGATCTTTCTGTAGTTGTTAGTTTAGTATATTATGCATACATGCTATTTTGTTTGTTTTTTGTTTTTGATTTGGAGAGTCACGATCATGAGGTATGTTAGTACAATATCAATATACATTGTTAACCTGTTGGCTGAAAGAGACATTTTCCGATGCTTGGGAGTTTGATACTCTATTTCTATATTTTTCTCAAATGTCATGTATTCTGACGAAAGTTACTATCATGAGAAACTCCATCAGTCACTCAACATTACAAAATTCTCAATTTATGTTGAATATTTTTCAAGCTTTGTATGTTTTTAACCATATCTTTGTATCTTTTTTAATCCAACCAAGCCATTCTATCCCATTACCATGTGAAGTTGATGTGAATAAAAGTTTTATCACTAATGTTTTTCTTCCAAGTTTTAGAAGTGTGCTAGCCAAGCATAAATGCAACTCACTTGATTTTGCTTGAAGCACCTTGTGTGCACCCTCATTTGGAATATGGTGTAGGAGAGAGTCCCTCTCTCTTACTTGATGAGAGATAGCAAAAATGTTCCACGCAAGAGTTTCTAACCCTTATCTCTTACGTATTGAATGTTTTGAACGATGTGTATTTGATGAATCTTTCCATGTTTCAATTGGTTAAGATAATACTAATAAAATCACTTATTGAAACGAGTTGAAACAAATCCTTTGAAGGTACGCGCAAAATAGAAAGTGATGTGTTAATATGAGATCTAAATGTTTATGTGTGTGTACATCCAATTTTGTGGTTTATTTTGTGTATTTGATCTTAAAATTTTATGTGTTAGTGTTCATTTGTGATTTTGTGACCAGAATGTGTATATTAATTTTTGTTTATGCGCGTGTTGGTTTGTGTGTATCTACATAATACTGCATATGTGTTTTCTAAATTTTCTGCATGTGAACCTAAATTTCTAAATGTGAAACTTT
Organism: Ceratopteris richardii; assembly: GCA_020310875.1. Lineage (NCBI taxonomy): Eukaryota > Viridiplantae > Streptophyta > Polypodiopsida > Polypodiales > Pteridaceae > Ceratopteris > Ceratopteris richardii. Next base: position 184,540,187 of record CM035412.1, read on the forward strand.
TTAATTGTAAATCAAAATAAATAAAAAAATAAAATAATTAAAAGTGAAAACTAAACTAAACTAAAAGAAATCAATCAAGAACAAAAACGTGGGATACGCGTGCGTGTATGAATAAGGAAAGTCTGTGTACTTTATGTTAGAAATAATTTCTAAATATGTGTGCCTGTGAGATGGCGAATGTTTGTCTTCCTCTTTGAGATGTGAAACCGGGGCGGCAGCTGGGAAATAAGAAAAGAAAAGGCTGGCAGCTGGGAAGGGGCAGGAGAGCAAAAGCGATCATTCTCCATTGCTTTTATTCTCACGTTGAAGAAGATTTAGGCTTGCTGAATACTCTTGCTGAAGATGACAACAACGTCTGAAGTCAAGAGAGGTGTTATGATAAATAGGCAGAAGTTTTAATGGCATTTGTTCTTTGGTCCTACCTCTTTATCAAATTCATGGATGGAAATCATGATGGTTCCAAATAATATCTTGAATTTTTCTTCACGATGATTATCGTGCGCAATTACTAGCAGTTACTTGCCACGCTACTATACTTGCAAGTGCGAGAACAACGGAGTCAGTTTGTAACAAAGTTAAAAGATACTGAGCAAAAGATTCATGGCTGATGATTAATGATGAATTGCCTAGAGGATGGTAAAAATTTTGATATTGAATGTTACTGTGGATCTATAGTTCTATGAGTTTGACATTACCATTAATAAGGTCTGTTGCTGCTTATGGATTATAAGATCAAGCCTTATGAGATATGTTTTACATTGTTTATGATGTTAATTGTTAAATATATGATAACGTTTTTGTGATGTCTATTTTAATAATCATGAGAAGGATTCATCTGTTGAATACAGTACAATATAAGTTTCTTTTGATAATTGTTTATACGCATACTGAGATTTGTAAGCTGTTGACCGATTGATAACTAGGCGTTCTCCATGAGAACTTTGGAATTCCTAGTGTTTTGCTTTTGTTATTGTTAACAATTGTTTTGAATACTTGGCCTTTGATTAAGACATGTGAATTTGGAGTGCAAGTATTCCAAGAAGAAGTGTTCGGCACATTTTGAAAAGTGTACTTAGCACAAAACCCGGTTTCTGTGAAGATAGCCCATGTTATCAAGTTGCAGAAGCATCGGCTGAAGTTCTGTACTTTATTTATCATCTTTTTTTTTCTATGCATGACTTATGACTGGAAAGAGCTGAGAAACTGCTGCTCCAAACTCTTTGCGTTACCAATATTTTGAGTATAGTTTGCTGTTTTTGGTGTTCCAATCATGCATTGAGGCATTGTGCTAGATTCATATACTCAGCAACTTCATCTAGAATGATGCTCTTGACTTCTTTTCATGAATCTGTTTTTGCTACTTATCAAGGAAATTTGTATGATTTTGCATAATGTAAAGAATAATGATAGTTCTCTCAAATATACACATTTGTGTTGATTTATGTGGTCAAAACATGCACTCATAAGCCATATAGAATTTCAAATTGATATTCTTAAGAACTCATTTGATGTTCTTAGCTTCCATATGCTATAAATTCATTGCTAATCCCATAAGTTTTTGTCAAATATTTGGTTTGAAATGTCTAGAAGGGATTGTGATCTGATGTCTACATTGTATACTTGAAAAATAATTGGTTTGATTTTTTTGCACATTGACATTGTTGCAATAGTGTTCTGAGAGACATACTCAATGATTGAAAATGCTTTTGATTGTGAATTCATAAGTGATTTTAATAGTTAAAATATGAAAGATCACGTCACTTCATAGGTTTTGAGGTCAAGACTTTTATTCATGTGCGCTACACACATTCAAAAATGATTCTTGAAAGAGAATTCTTCAATCTGAATAATTCAAATTCAGTATAACTAATGTTTTCCATCATTAAATGTATATAGTGAATTTTGTTGAACTGCAACTCTTATTAAAACCACGTCTATAGAACCCTTTGAGTTTACCTTATGTATTACTCGAATCATGAATTACAAGCTTTTCAAATATACTTTCCCAAAGTTGTTGCTATAAATCAACATGGATTTTAATGAAAATTCAGTGGTATTTGAGTTCATATTTAGTCAAACAAGTAAATCAAATGAACTTCTTTTCTTTTATTACGAATGATGTATGGGAATTCGTTCTCATGATATTCTTTATAAGAGCCAAAACATGATGATATGGTGATTGTTTGATATGAAAAGTTCGAACTTTGAATTTTTCTAATGAATTAAGATAAATGAGGAATTAGCAAATAATGAAGGACACGATTGTTAATTAATGTCGAAAAGGAATTCCATACATTTTGAATTGTACTTCGAAAGGGCATGTGAATTTAATAAGGTTTTGTAAATTCATCTTAACAAACTTCTTTAATTCCTATATCACACGAGCTTTGCTTGAAGCACCCTACATGCATCATCATTTGGAACATCTGCAATCAGACTTGATGTGCCCGACTAAGCCCCTTCGCATTGACATTATAAACCCCATATGACATTCCATGGCTATTCCATTGTCATTCCATGATCTCAAGTGATCTTCATTTGAATTTTAGTTTGTGATTTAGCATGTTTTTTGTTTTAGGAGTGTGAAACACAATATATAAGTACTCGATGGGTACAAAGGGACAAATGAAATTGAGAAAGGAAAATTCATAGGCACTAATGAATATTTGCATACTTTTGAAGAGCATGCCTAGCTTCACTATCTTTCTCACACTATGATGAGTACATATTTTGAAAAAATTATAAAAGGGTCCATTGACAAATATAAGTAGTTCAACCAATCAATGAGAAGGGAAAAGTCATAGGCACTAACATCAATGATTGTTCGCTTACTTTTGAAGAGCATACGTAGCTTCACTGTCTTCCTCAATCTATGATGAGTACATGTTTTGAAAAAAATAATGAAAGGATCGATTGTTAAACGAATTCAAAATAATAATGACATGCTTTGTAATCATTTTAAGGCTAAGCTAATCAAAGAATTTTGGGAAGACTCTAATCAGGATAACAAAAAGAGTTTCATTGGACATGGCACACAAGACACAGAATCATATTTGAATCAATAAATTAAAGAGATCAAACATAGAAGATGTTAAACGTAGTTTAAAGAAATGGAAACTAGAACTAATGAATGTATACAACAAAAGCTTGCGATCATGTTAAAGTTAATGCAAATGATAAATACAATGTCTGATACTGTGCTAGATTCATATACTGACATGATGTTGTAAATTGAATTCTTTATCTTTTGGAATCGTTATTATGTCGATAAACCAATGATGCGCGTCAAATTCTTTGTGCTAGTTTTCATTTTCTTTTATTTAGTCCACAACTGCTGTTAGATAGATGAAACAAAGAAAGTGATTGCATTAACTTCTCATCGCATATTCTCATGAAAATAGAGCATCTACGAAGCTATAGATGAACAAGTTTGAATCGCAAGTTTTTGCCTTTATATTGAAAGGAAGTTGATGATTTCTTTACTCTATTCAAACATTTGAACCGTCTGATGTGAAGGCCTTTATTCTGTTGCATATGCCAGAAATCGCTAGTAAGCGACCATGTCATTTTTGGCCTAATCAAAGGATATAAGCTCTTTTCTTCTCAGGATATAAGTTCTTTTGCTCTTTATAATCGATGTTCAATGATTCAGAAGTTATTTCTTGTGCAGATAGTCGGAAGTCATGAGTATCTAGTTTCGAATCCCTGATGTAACGACATTCTGTTTAAATGCTTTTCGTCGATAAGTTATTATTGTGTTATTGCCCATGTGGGTTTCAGAGAATTGACAAACTTCTGTTTAGATATTGGGCAAACGTTTTGTGTTCATGAAAACTCGCAGTTGTCCGTGAATAGACATGACGATTTTCAAACGTTTAAACTTTATTTACAGCGAATTCTATGATGAATAGTAACTTCACGATTCAAATGCAAGGATAAGATATGTCAAAGATAAAAATCATCACATCTTTCCTTCGTGTCTGAAGTTTCAAAGATCACGTATAAAGTTTCGAAGTTCCGAGAACATGCGCGTCAATGAGATATGTTTTAATTGAAAGTTAAATCATAGTTTTCGTAGAGTTCCATGTCCCTATATAAATATTAGAAGGTGGATCCTTTTTTTTAAATCCATATTTACATATATTAACATGTAGGAAGGATAAAAGAGGATTTCACATCTCGTGATTTCATATGCAAAGCTATCTTTTCCATTGTTTTGTGTAACCTATCAACAAAAATGACGAGATGGAATAAATGATCCGTCCTCCCAAAAATTATTTGAAAGTATGTTAAGGTTTCGAATCTTTGATAAGTTAATTTTGAAAACACTTGATGATGTGATAGTATTTTGAGTTCAAAGTACTTAAATCACCTTGATCTCATTTCGTCACTTGAGCTCCCTAGAGGCACCGTACGTGCACTCTCATATGGAAAATCGAGAGTCAGAGTCGATCCAACTGACTATGAGCCTTGGGGACAACATGAATCGCTCCACCCAACTGAGCACATTCATGATAGCTAGTAAGCATGTTCTCTAATAATCCTTACCGAACTTATTGGAAGGGAAATCTTGTAGATACTTGGGTTTGTGAAAGGAACCATTGATTATGATACTCTCTATGAAGATAGATCTTTGATGGTTCGATATTGTAAACCAAATTGCATAATACATATTGATACCAAAAAATTATTTTTTGGATATTGTTGTTCTTTAGGATCTGGTGTTTTCCCTTCAAACAGTAAGAAGCACTCACTTGAGCATTATCTTCTACTAAAGTTGACTATAAAACAATATCTATTGCAGCTTGTTAAGCAATATGATTGAATAGGGCCTTATGGCACATATGAATACTAGAACACATGGCTAAAGGGTTAAACTTTGACAACCAAAGCTGCATGGCCATCTCCAAGAAAAATGTTTTCCATGCATGTACCATGCACATAGAAATTCAATATCACGATGTACAGGACATGGTCCAAGATGGGGTCATGGAGATAAGCTATTGTCCAACTAAAGAAAATGGACTAGACATCTTTACCAAGGCTCTTGGGAGACAACAACTTCATGGACACTTTGGAGAGCTTGGGATTGGACCAAGGAGGTAGTTTGCTATAGGGTGGACACATGATTCTTAGAATGCTAGGCCTATATCTCAAAAAAGAAAATGTTACAGAAACACAAACGTCTAAGAAAATAAAATAGCATGAATGCTACAAGCACATCTCTACCCATCCTACTCAGCTCATATACATACCTCTAGGCGAAGGGCTGCATGTCCTTCGGATTTTCCAAGTGGTGTCACTCATGTCCACACTTTCGACTCTTCTCTCATGTGGCCCAAAAACAGAACTTAGAGAAGCTTCTCCCAAGACTAAGGGTTGTGTGCCTTAATATCAAGCCTCAAGTTGAACCATTTAATTGGGAGCTCATTCGAATAAATATCCCAAGGGTTGAAATCAAAGGCTCAATTGTTTTCTAAAGGTAAATCAAGGTCTTAACCAAAGTAAATAGAAATCATATTCTAAAATTTAGAATTCACATATTTAGCCTTACAAACCCTCAATTGTAGAGTATGGAACCTCCTAGTAGAGATGCAAGGCATTTTTCATATCCGTATTGATAATCCTAGAGTACAATGGTAGAGCTCTCAATTCATATCACTATTCTTGCATCAAATATACTTATAAGGGTAAATTAGAGTAAACCATGTTAGAGTAAAGCACTTAAATTGAGAAGCTAGATAAGAACAACTATCAATGATATAGTTATGACATCTAGCTTTCGTAGGTGAAAGAATTTACGAGGACTTGTTAGTGTGATACAAGCCATGACTATATAGAGGGATAATCCAAATCCTTATGAATTGAGGATAGATAGAGATGAATTAGAGAGACAAGAGGGTTAACTTCAACCTGTCTCTACATATTACTAATTCAATTATTAGGAGTACTCGGGACATAGAAACTTTAACGAATGTATGGGAAAACTTAGCGAGTACTTAAATGAAATCAATAATTTATGGAAGACAGTTTGTAGCAACATCCATGAATACATTGTGAAGAACATGGGGGTAAAATATGCATTTCGATCGAGGGGTTGTCATGTAGATGATTATGAACTATTGTATATTTCAAAGAGAATATTCTCTATTTCGAGCGGTTAGTGGTTTTGATTATCACTAAGGAAATGAACATTGGAGGTCCAAAGACGAAGGGAAACGAGGCCCATCATAGTATGCAAAAAAAGAGGAATATGCAAGTGAAGAAATCAAGGAAGGGGTAGAGGAAGGCAAGGAAAATGACCGAATGGAGACTTTGGTCAACAGCAAGAGAGCAAGTATTCTTCGAACAAGATCAAAACTAAAGTATATAGGAAGAGGAAGAAGGTACAATGAAACTCAAAGACAACAAGAACTTACATGGATGCAATTATTCAGTGGAATAAATGGAATATTGATTATGAACCTTGATGGGGATGACATATGCATCACTCATGTCATTTCTTAATAAGATATTAGAAAACTGACGCGCGCTCATAAGGATCAATTATGAATAGTTGTGGAAATAAAATTATGAAACATGCACGTACATATTTTGGAGTAGTACAAGGCAAATGAGTAGGAATTCATAGATAGCACAACAGCTAAAATCAAACATTTCTTTTGTAAGTAATAGAAAGTATCTCTTTCGGCATTGTTGGAAAGCATCAAGTATGAAAGCACAGCTTTTCGTAAGGGATACCATGAGCTTTTTTTCTGTTTTTCTTTCATGAATTTTACGTTATATAATGATCTTTTTATCAACCTTTTTTAAAAGAAGATTCCATCCGAGAACGTTCAAGAGGGTTTGACCAAGAATCCTGAGATAAACATACACAGATTGCGTTTATCATTTACAAGGTTGTTTTTTTTCCCATTATAACTAACTAGTTCTAAATCATAGGGCTTTAAATCAATAATAATCTTCGTTGAAACTCTCATTGAGACATGGACAAGATAGTGAAACGGGATGAGGTCCGTAAAGGCGAAATATTTCTGGAATATCTAAAGTTTTTATATATGACAAATAATGAATGCTCATAACATCTATGTAAACGTGTCGTATTTACTGTAGCTTCCTCATATAATATGTAATGTTGTATCGAGTAACGGACGATGCTCTATCGTGAGAGCCAACGAGGAACCGTCGCGATAGACCCACTACTGAGGATCGCTCAGGGTGCCGATCCTATCACGGACTGAACCATGACAAGTATTGGGCTGATCTTTCAACGACAACAACTGGCCTGAGATGGAACTTGGGCGGAGACTACAGCGGGTCAAAATATCTGTACCTCGCACTTTATGAAGCCTTGACGATGCATCGCCAAAAGTACTTTCCTAAGTTATCCCTAGAGGTCAAGTCTTCCGTCTCGTTGGCCTTCTGATGGGATTCGGCATCTCAATGGATCAAGTATGGAACTGGGTGCTATCCAAGCTGGATAGCAAACTAAATCATTGGAAAGGTATGCAAGTCAACTTGGCAGGGCGTGCTATGGTTGTTAACACATTTATGCTTTCTACAACTATTTACTTTATCTCGTGTTGGAGGCCTAAGGAGAAAGACTTGGCCAAAGTGGAAAGAATCTACAGAAACTTCCTTTGGACTGGGGACCCAACAAGAGGGGGATTCCCAAAATCAAATGGGAAACTTGCATTAGCTCGAAAGACTCAGGGGGCTTGGGAATTTTGGATATCGTTGGATTGGCTGACAAGCTGGCGGCAAAGTGGCTTATTAAGGCTTGGAGCAATAGTGAGTCCTCTTGGGCTCAACTTATCTTCAGAAACATGAAAGAACTTACCCTAGTTGGCCATCCTGGTTGGAAGGACATACAGATTCTCACGCTTTTGCTCTCCCCCCACCCGGTGTCCCCTAAAGGCTCTAGCCTCATGTGTTCTTTATGGAAGAGTTGGAACAAGGCGAAACAATTCATTAGAATCAATGATGAGTGGAAGTGGGCAGTTCGAATAAGACAAAATGACTCTATCTGGTTCCCGATCGGTGGCATTAGGGGGGTGGAGTCTTGGAACCTCCAAAGTGCAAAGCGGCTATGGAACAAGGGGTTCAAACAGTGGAAACATCTCTAGAAACAAGAGACCAGCCAGTGGATTAGGTTCGAAGACTTGGACCCGAGACTTAGAGTTACCCGAGAGGAATGGACTCTTCTTCAAGGAAGATGTTTAGCATGGGACACTCAGCTACCCGCCTCCTCTGCGGTCACGATCTTCCTTGCCTGGAGGGCCTCAAATGGAGCAATGGAAAGAATTATCTAGAATCCCCAACTTCAAAGAGAACTTAGATCTTCATCACACTCTTAACAAGAGATGGTGCCTTTCTTGGACCAAACTTCGATGGGAACCTAAAATTCATGTCTATTTGGCACCCCCTAATTGAGATCAAAAAGTCTGTTCTCATGTGGCAGATCTTGCATAAAGGTATCTGGTCCAATGGAAGGGCTAACAAAATATGTGGTGTGCCACCATGGTGCAAGGGTCGCCATCGATGCATTGATGATTTAGCTCACCTATTCTTTGATTACCCCAAGTCCCGTGTTATCTGGCATCACATGACCCGGGTATTGAGACTCACGAACCAAGTCAATTGGCAACAGGTGCTGCTGGGTGAGGCGGTCGACTGCTCATCAAGGTTGTGGAATGCCATCAGGGGTGAGACTCTTTGGAAGATTTGGAGGGAGCGATGTGCTGTCAATTTTGGCCACACTCCTAAGGAATGGTCGATCGAGAAATCCTTGTTTCTTCCAGGTAAAAGAATCTCCCGAGATAAGAGATCTCCACCGTTTAGACATCACTGTATTTATCTCCTCGAAAACAACAAGTTGAAACCCAAATGGGTCCCACATGAGGGTGATGCTAGATTTATCCGCCTCATTTGTAATGCCCTCTAGATTGCCATACTCCTCCCCTCCATTCTTGGATTTGGGGGATCCCATGGGCACTAATCCCATTCACTTGTAATTTTTCTTCTTTATTTTAATTAAAATCCGGGAAAATAGGCTAAGGCCGAACTTCTATTTTTTTTTCAAAAAAATTACTTTCCTCATATCTTCATAAAAACATAATGTTCGATAAATGCGAGGAGGGGGGTGCGTCACAACTGACAACCCCAGAGATAGCGGGGGGCTTGGTATTCTGGACATTGGGTGCATGGCTAACAAACTGGCAGCTAAATGGATGATTAAGGCTTGGTGCAATAGGGAGGCCTCGTGGGCCAAGCTGATCTTTAGAAACAAGAATGAGTTGGCCCTCACGGGGTTCCCGAACTGGAAGAATCTTGACATCATGACCTTGCTTTTCTCCCCGATCCCCGTCTTTCCGAAAGGCTCCAATCTCGTGTGCTCCCTTTGGAAGGGCTGGAATAAAGTCAAAAGCTTCACAAGAATTAGTGAGGACTGGAAGTGGGCGGCCGGAATTAGACAAAACGACTCTATCTGGTTTCCGATACATGGCATCCGAAGTGTGGAGTCGTGGAACATTCAAAAGGCCAAGAAGCTATGGAACAAAGGATTCAAAAAATGGAAACACCTCTGGAAACATGACACCAACAACTGGATCAACTTCGAGGATATTGACCCTCGCATAAACATCTCCTACGAAGAATGGAACACTTTGCAAAGCAGATGCCTCGCTTGGGATCGTCACAAGACGCGCCTTCTCATGGGACACGACACACCGAACTCACTTGGTCTCAAATGGCACAACGGAAATAGCCTACTCAAAATCCCGAACATCAAAGAAACGGTTGACCTCCAGATCAGCCTCAACAAGAAGTGGTGCCTGTCTTGGACGCGGCTTCGGTGGGACATGAAATTCATGGGTATCTGGCACCCCCTTATTGAGATTAAGAAGTCTGTCCTCTTATGGCAAATTCTTCATCGAGGAATTTGGACCAACCATAAGGCTAGCAAACTTTGTGGGCTCCCCCCTTGGTGCAAACGCTGCCACCGTGCTATCGAAGATGTCCCACACATCTTCTTTACCTGCCCCAACTCCTACAGAATCTGGCAGACGGTTAGAATGAAAATCAGACTTCAAAAACAGCTTAGTTGGAAACAAGTCCTTCTGGGAGAAGCGATCGGCTGCTCTGCGACACTCTGGAACGCCATCAGAGGGGAAGTCCTGTGGAAAATTTGGCGGGAGAGGTGTGCTCTCAACTTCGGCGATTCCCCCAGGGAGTGGTCGATTCAGAAATCACTATTCCTCCTGGGCAAAAGGATCGTTAACAGTAAGAAGTCCCCCCCCTTCAGACACCATCAAGTTCTCCTTTTGATCAACAACAAGCTCAAACCCAAGTGGGCCCCGCATGAGGGCGATGAGAGGGTGATTAACCTCCTTTGTAATGCAACCTAGGATTCAATCAAGCTTCCCCTACTTTGTGGGATTTGGGGGGTCCCGTGGGCACTAGTCCCCTTCTATTGTACCTTTGTTTCTTAATTTAATTCAAGTCCGGGAGAGTAGGCTATTGCCGAACTTCCTTTATATTAAAAAAAAAACTGACAAGCGGAGTCCATTGCCAAAAGTAAAATACGTGAAATGCGGGGATTCCATCGCGACTGACAAGGGGGGCGTGTCGCCACTGACAAGGTTTCAACGAGAAAGCTGCTAGTTGGGTGAGAGTGCACGGAAGAAGGATTAACTTTGAAGGTTGAATTTGCAAGAAGGATTAACTCGCCTGGCTCGTTGTCCACCACCATCTTTTTTTCGCGATTGATAGGGAAAACTTGCCTTGTTGGTTGCAGCTCGCGCTTCGCGTGATGTATGGAGGCCTTTTCGGATCCTAACTTATGTCTTCCATGTAGGCATTCAGTGGAGCATTATTGAATCTTCAAAAGGGTAGCTACTATCGATTGCGCTCCTTGTGTGGATCTAAGCGGACCGTGGGTTCACGAGGAGCTACAAAGAAGTTTTTACTATTAATTTGCCACAAAACTCGAGGCTATCCTGAGTTTGATTGCACCAATGTTATGTTTAAAGGGCGACTGTTGTAGGATCGTTTTTATCTCCAAGAATCGAGCCATTGTTTTCTTCTAAATATTTAAGAAGGCTTTGCTCTATGGATGTGCGGGTCCCTTCCCTTCTTATCAATAATTTACCTCCTATTACCTATGGTGAGGCCGATGTTGCCCCTAGCCCCTTAGAGGCTATGGTGGCCCCTCGGGTTGCACTTAATTGTGAGGCGATCCTTTCAACGCAAAAAGAACTCAAGTGAAATTGCCTCATTGGCGAGCTGTTTGGTCCCATGCCCCCACTAGATTCTGTGCGCTAGTGGTTTCGCAAAGAGTCGTTCCCTCGTGGCATAGTATTGAGTAAGTGCCAATTCCTTCCAGCGAGACACCTCTTGTTAGTTTTTGAGAACGAAGAGATGGCACTTCAGGCCCTCAGTGTCGAGTTTTGGCAAGTCAGGTGCACCACTCTGTGCCTCTTAAAGTGGGCCCATGATTTTGTGCCCGACTTCCTTTACGGCTTTTTTGTTGGATATTGTCCCTCCGATTGGCAAGCCGCTAGTCTCACGCGGAGATGTAGGGGGTTTCATATATGAGGGCACAAAACACCCGTTTAATGCTTGTTGGCATCCTCAAATGTGTGTGGAAGCAGGCCTGAGCAGGCCTCTTTCCTCGAAACTTATTGTCGACTTCGGTGAAGGGGAATCTTAGGTTTACGAGACCACCTTTAAAAATCTACCCAATGCCTGCTTTGAATGTGGTCAACAAGGCCATAGAATTAAAGATTGCCCCCTGAAGCAGAAGTATAAGCTAGAAACAACGAGCAAAGCCTAAACTATGAAGGGGAAGCAGGTCGGCCCAACCATTGAAGAGAAATGCAAGGATGACCAAATCCTAGAAACCGACTCTAAAGGATTTATAGAGGTTAGAAGAAGAAGTAAAGCTAGACCTAGGAGAAGCTAAAGCCCAAGGAGACTTTTAGAGAAGACCTGCACTCTAGAAAAGTCACTCAATAAACTATACTGCAACCTCGAGAAGGAGGTTAACGAGCTTGATTATCCAAGAGGGATCTGAGACTTTGCAGGCACAAATAACTTACCCTTGGAGTGGCCCCTCTCTAATGAGGTCAATCATGAGGACTACATTACTAGCAAAGAAGATGGATCCACCACAAGTAATGAGGACAATATAGACATTGAAAGTTCCATCATTGGAACAACAATACCGGAAATGGCCCCTCTATCTGCCCTGTAGGAGGCTTCTGACAAGGGGAAACAGTTGGTAGGCATGCCTTGGAAAATCCCCCGTAAACCGAAGGTGCATGGTCAGGACCATCCCCACTCAAGAAAGAAAGAAGACTCCAAGAGGAAAAAAGAGAAGTCCCACCCTCAGAATGAGGGAAGTGCAAGAAAATGATCATCAGTTCACTAAGTATCAATCACTTCTAGGTTAGTAATCTTGACCACACAAGTGAAGACAGAAACCATACGTGGATGGCAGTTACATTTAGCACCCCCTTTCAATTCTCCCTGATCTCTATGTATGCTCCAAATGAGGATGGTGCGAGGATCGATACTTGGTCCTCCTTGAACTTGTTTTCTCATAATGTTATGATTTGTGATGAATTCTATATGGTGGAAGACCCCCATGATAGGTGGAACAACAAGGGCTGCATCATTGAGAGCAAGGAGAAAGATTCATGGCCAGGTGAAATATTTCTGGAATATCTCAATAGAAATACATAGGCTAATGTTTTTATATATGAAAAATAATGAATGCTCATAACATCTATCTAAACGTGTTGTATTCACTGTAGCTTCCTTATATAATATGTAATGTTGTATGGAGTAATTAAATGAAGTGAGAGAGGATGTAATAATCTTCTTGAATCATTATCTTTCGTCATTACTCTCCTCTTCAAATAAGTATTTATAATATTGTACCTCACACGATATGCGAAATATTGATTTCTCATCCATAAATATACACGAACAATTTGAGCATTGATACAAGCATTTCCATGCTCTATGGATCTTTTTTGTTTTTAGTCCTCATGAATATATGGAATTACATTAACTATGCATGCATGTAGCATTTCTTCAATCACAATCTATCCCCAATCATAATATTTCAATCACTCAAAATTAATAGTGGAGAGAAGAACGCAGAGATTGCACAAGGTAAGAGAAAATCTGATGCGGAAGAGTAGAAACAAATATGATGCAAAGAAAGAAGAATTATGATATTATAGATGTGAATCAATGTTTACAATAGCTTCGGACAATAGCTTTTTGACGAAGCCTCTACCTCCCAACCACCCCCGAGCTATCACAATCGCATTCACACTCGCATTCTCAATCACATTCTCACTCTCACTGTCACTCTCAATCACAAAGTGATTCTCAGATTTCTTTTTGTCCCCTGTTTTGACGCGTAGGTCTCCCTATATCAGAGTTTGATCGCCACCCTCCCCAGAGAAGTGTGCAATCCACTAAATTTAGAAAAATTCGAGTTTCTCCAAAACCTTCGCAAAAAGCCATGCAATCTTAGTGTGCTTTCTTTCTTTAGTGTACCTGTAAAAATAAGGAGAAAAACACCAAAAAGACATATCCGTAAATATCCATATTTAGACATGGTGATGCGTGAGCATCTAAATCACGGGCTCGAATAGAAATAGATAAGCCGTGTAACTAAAAAATGGTGAGGAATTATTTTAAGCTTGTGAGAGACACTTTTATTCAATTTTGTATTGTTTCTATCTTTATGAGATTGAATCCAAATTCTCAAGAAGATCCATTGAGTAAAGTTTAAACCATCATCCGTCTACCAAACTTTAGTGGTAAAAAACATCGGTGTCTCGAGCCATCAAGTTTTGATGATGTTCAACTTTACTATAATGCTTCAAATATCTTAATTATGAATTTGGTCCTTTTCAATCTCTTGAGACTCCTATAGAGTGGAATACCAAGTCTAGTATAAATCTCTTACTTTAGGAGTCTGATTACCTTGTTGTACTATCAACAAGATGTTTTGGGGTAACTTAGTCTAACCCCAATTACGTAGATAACTAAGTCAATATTTTTTTTCAATATCACTGGATACACTAAAAGATATTAACTCGCTTAGTTGTATTTGTCAACTAAGTGTGTTATCCGAGATTGACTCACTCAGACTTACCTTTCTTGAAAGGATCTTTCCAAGTTCTCTCTCTAGAAATCCATTTAGCATTTCTGATAAAGAACTGCAAAATCCTTAAAGAGACTTCATCAGTCTTACTGAAAATATTTATAAAGGTCTAGAAAGTGATTTCATTTCACGATCTTCGAACTTTCTTAGTTACTTGATATGGTCATATTCTTGACCAACCTATACTTCCTTTTTATCGATGAAGTTTTTGTTTCCATTGGGATGGAGTTTCACTCCAACTCATGAGCCCAAGACTAAGAGATACCTATCATATCAAGGTCTGATGTCCCATACCATCATTCCTACATTAATGTGAATATAAAGGATAATGTCCCATACCACTATACTTTATATCCAACACTGATGTGTGAATGATATTTATCTTAAAGTCTAGAAGCTTAATCTAACTATAGAGTAACCTTTACTCAAATTCCTTTTGAAGTCAAGGGATTACCTATTTGTTTCTATCTTGCTTGGCTTTTTAGGATTTCCAACATATAATCACTCTATGATCCTAATTATTCCTAAACTCATATTGGAAGCTCTAAACCTTTTTATGAAATAAATATCCATCGTGATGGAATAAACATCCATCCTTTCTTTCTAAGGTTTTAAGTGCGATTCCAAGTGTCTTGAATCATCTTCAAGATCTACTTAGATCTTTCTTAACTAACTTGAAGTGACAAGAGATTACTCTTGCCTTTTAGATTCCTTTGTTTATCCAAAGTATTCAAAAGCTACCCTAGGGTTTTGTAGGAATCTCATTTACTACTTAAGTCTATGCATCTCCTAATGCTTTTGGATTTCTCTTGAAATCCCTTTAAGAATAGGTGAATACAAGTTTCACCTTCCCTAGACTTAACTATCATTTATCAAAGTTGCAGACTGCGTACTTTCTATATTCTCTCCTTCTTACTGCCCTTTAAAGAATTATAAGCTTTGGCATGCTTTATTCGAGCTCGTGGTTTACAACCACCTTTTTTCAAATTCTTTTGTGATCTTGATGGGATCCCAATGCTAGATTTAGCATGCCATGAAGTTGCTTTTTGAGCAACTCATTGTTTGCCAAACATCTTATATATAAAAAGATGTTCTTGTATCTCATCATCTATATTCTAAGTTTCTTTTTGTGAAAGTAAATGTACCAATTCTTAATAAATTTTGGTACTTTCTTCCCCCTTTGAAGAGTTTTCGTCCTCGAAAACTATGAATCTATGGCTTCATTTACAACTAGAGAGTCAATACTCTCACTCCTCTGAAAATTGGACTATTCAACCAATCTTATACTTATGTAGCACCTGAAAACTTTTTAGAAGATTTAGTAGAAATAAATTGTAGTTTTGGTGTCTTTTAGAAAGTCTTCTAGAGGTAGCTCAACGACCACCTATCCTAACTTGCTCATGAACTTCCTCTTGACTTTATGGGAGTGCTCATGAGCTCTCATGTTTTATGCCTAGCTGTGTTAGGACACATGGCTTTAATTTTCAATGCTAGTCAAAGCATAAGAGGTTTGAAGGTACTATGAAATAAGAAAAATATTTCCATTTCATGATTGCACCTATAGAACGTTATGTTCCTTCCATTAACAACCGTTGCATCTGCTAAAGAAAACCTTACTTGACTTTCCTGAGATGCAAATCTATTTAATGAAGCCTTCAATTAAATTGGATTTTTTTCCAAAGCAAGGAGCTTTCAATAATGCATTGACTAGTTTTCTCCATTCATGTTCATGAAAGTAATCTTTGCTTATAATTGGTTTCCATCAATGTCTTTGATGGCATCAACTTAATAGAGCTTTATATCATGAAACTCTTGAAACCATTCAAGAGTGTCATCCTATCTAGGATATGTCATCTTCTCAAGATATCTCATTAGAAGCTTGCTTTGGAACCATCTTTAAGTATGTGGCATACTTAGAGTTAGCATTGAAAATGCTAGGTTCTCTAGTAGTTGTGTATACATGATATCTTGGATTATCCACTTCAAAAACTCTTTGTTAAGTACTTAGCTTCACTCCTTTCCAATTGCCTTGCTTCCGTAAAGAAGTAAGTCCTCTAGTCAGGACTATGATTACTTACTTGGTTACATAACTGTTCAAAAACAAAAGAGTGAATTTTATTCACTTAAGCACATGTGTTTGCATACATTCATTACATATCATGCATGCCATGAATGATTTTAGTAATCAATAGCCTTAAGCATACTTAGTGTATGCTAGAAACATATACATCTTCACTAAAAAATGTTTAGCATGCATAAGGTTCAAAGTTGAGCCCCTCTTTAAAGCATGCATGGAATCCTCATGTTGAACTCCATTTTATTTAATGCGGTGCTCAAATCTCTTTTCAAAATCTTAATGTTTGCCTATTTATACTTAGAATGCATGAAATTTCTAGGTGCATATGAACCATATAAATAACTGAGGCATTATCTTAAGCTTCAATTATGTATGCAAACATATATGAAAGTTTAACAAAAACAATCATTAAAGCCAAACATAAAGTTAAACAAACACTTAGCTTCGTATAGCCTTCATCCTTCTTTGGCCTCTTGAGAGGAGATTCACCCTCCATTTGGCTTCGAATTGCTTCATCCATGCTCCTCCATTGGTAGCTTCGTTGTTTCAAAAGTATGAGGCTAAACTTCCTCTATTCCTCACTTTGAATAAAGACAATAGAAGTTAATTGTGCAACGGTGATAAATTAGAGTGAGTATTATCAAACTCTACGAGAAAAACAAGAATGCTACTTCCCCAATGTAGTAGAAGAAGACCATCTCTAAATACATTGGGACCTCGGGTGCTGCTACACCTCAAGCGTTCTTTCAACACATTGTGCTCATCGGGGGAAAAGACAAGCCATCGTGTTGATCGAGTTCTATTGTAAAAGATGAATCCCATATGCGAAAGATCATCTAGACCTAGTCCTCTTCATATAAGGCATGCGTAGTGTTGTTTTCTATGTAAATCAATGGGCACCTTTGCCTCCTCATAGGCAGAAGTCGTACGTACATAGCATCTATCTCCTATAGATGGGGCAAATCGTGAGCATGGAAATTCGAGTAGATACTTCACCTACGTAAAAACTTTTACGAAGGGATAAATGAAGGACTCAAAAATCGAGGGCCTGTGCACCAACTTCAAAGCAACTATCAAGGCGTGTATGTGCCAACTTTGAAGGAAAGAGCCTTGCTTTGAATACCAATGTTGTATGAACAACATAACTATGCTAAGAGAGACCAAATTAAAAATTCTAATTCAAATCCAACCCGCAAGGGGTGAGAGATGCATGTATCCACCCAACCAACTCCACCCATATATATACCTCAAGGCCAAGGGAGGAAATGTGAGGAGAGCTTGCCAAGTGTCCTCTCAACATGGATTCTAATCCAAGGCCTTCTAACCTTGGAAATCACATGGAATCACATGGCTCTCACATGGATTCTAAAAGGACTTCTCCCAAGCTTGTATGTACAAGTCTCAAGGCTTGAGAGGCCTCCCTAAGGGTTAAATATCATACTCTTAGGAAATATCAATCCTAAGGGTCGAAACCCTTCAATTGGGAGTAAATAAATCCAAATAACGTAAGGGTTCAAACCACACTCTTAGAGACACTTTCCCAAGGGTTTCCCAATACTCAAGGCTTGAGAGGCCTCCCTAAGGGTTAAATATCATTCTCTTAGGAAATATCAATCCTAACGGTTAAAACCCTTGAATTGGGAGTAAATAAATCCAAATAACTCAAGGGTTCAAACCACACTCTTGGAGACACTTTCCCAAGGGTTTGCCAATAGAATCCAAGGGTTCTCCAAGTGGTTTTGGACCCTCAAAACCCATGTCTTTGGTCACTTTGTCCCATAGTTATACAACAAAATCCCTAGAAGCCAAAACATTTGGCCACGTGGAATGATTTGACAGCCATGATCAATCAGAAGGTCAGGTTGGATCCCAACAATAGCTCTAAAAGCGATCTTAGAGTGGTTGATTTGGATCTAGAGGCCACACAAAAAGTATCCAAACGCCTCCAAAAAGTGTCTAGAGTGGTACTATTTTTGTGGACAAACACATTTATATCATCAACAAAAAGTCTCATGGTGATCTGGCCGTAGTCATGAGGCAATCAGAGGCCTTTGATATTACGTGCTTCCACTTGATGCTCCACTAGCTGGCTAAGCCCTTCCATGGCAATGGCAGAAAGAGGGAAGCCAACTGGCACCTTTTTCTAATACATATATATATATATATATATATATATATATATATATATATATATATATATATATATATATATATATATATATATATATATATATATATATATATATATATATGTGTGTGTGTGTGTGTGTATGTGTGTGTGTGTGTGTGTTTAGTAGGCTTGATTAGAAGAAGGTAGGAGAACTACACATGGATATGCAATGGTGCTTCGCAAGAAGCTCATTCCTAGAATGGTAAAGAAGAAATTGATAGTTGCCCCATCCTCAAATATAGCTAAATATAGGGCATTAGCTCAAGTGAATTGTGAGCTTATGTTTCTCAAGAAGCTAATGATTGAATTACTTTTAGAGTTTCATAAGTTTGCAATCATGTGTGCAAGTATGAGTATTTTGTACCAATCTTCCAATTCCATTTTCGAGACTATTATAAAACACATAGAGGTAGACTATCATTACATCACAAAAAAGGCACCTAAGGAGGTTCAAGTAAAACATATAACTACCAAAGACTAATGTGCTCACATGTTTATGAAGTTTCTGTATTCAATGAAGTTGAAAAGGCTCAAGAAGGGCATTGAATTTCTCGAGCTAGTTTAAAGAATTGGAGCTTGAAGCTTGTGTTGGAGCTTTAAATTCAATCTTCAAAATTAGTAATAAATGTACCATCATATGGATTCCACAGAGCTACATGAAGCAAATCTTCAAGCATGAGAAATAAAGATAAATTTTTGAATCTGAAACTCCTCTCACAACCGTCATATTTTGAATCACACTAAGGTGTGATTAAAAGCCTATAATCTAGCAAAAGTGGTACTTAACTTGTAGAGAATCTTTTGAGCTCTATATCTACACAAAGAGAGCTTCAAGTGTATGCTCCCACATGTCTCTGAGATCTATGATCATTTAAATAAGTTAGTAGACCCCTTTCTTAGCAAGCCCCTTGCTTGCTTGAGTGATTTGGATCATCTTTGTGAAGCCACATCTACCTCATAGAATTCGGTGTGTATGAGTTAGTTAGCTCTCAATGCTAGCAAGGGTTCTTTATCATTTCACACTCATTTATTGTATTTGGTATGTTAAACTTTTAATCAAGTCTTCTAAACTTTCCTCAAAGAAAAACTCTTGTTGTATCTGTGCATCTTCCGAGAGAACCATATATAGAAGTGAGAAATTGTCTTCTTGTGTATCCCTAGTGAAGCCTATCACTTGTTTATCTTGGCGGCATTGATTTTCATAGTATGAGTAGCCATTTTGAATGAATTAAGTCTCAATAGAAACTTCTATAAGTGTCGTTTATGAATAAAAAATAATTGCATTCACTCCTTAGGATCATAGAGATTCAATTGTCTTTAGTGAATAGAGGGTCTACAAGTATCTCTATGAGGCCACCATTGCTTCAAAGATGCATAGAAAAGCTCTTAATCCTCCCATCATGCAAGACAATCTACATACTTTTTCTTGTAAGCAAGTAGTTATACAACAGAACACATGAGTACTAGCAAAGAATGACACTCTTCCTCAAGTGTTCAGACTTAGATCTTTAATCACACCACCTAGCATGCCGTACATGAATTTGTGTATGATTTGTGGGCCATTGCTCCCTATAGCGATTGCATTCCCATATCATATGTTGAGAGGGGATCTTTATTTTGATATTTAAAGTAAATTATGAAGCCGAGTTTGAACCATGCTATGGAGAGACATAAGAACTTAACTCCCCTCCGCAAATTCAAAGGATGAATATGCATGATTGGGGTGCTATTGAATATCAATGTTAAATCATCATAATCCTACAAATCAAGTGAACTCACCTAAAGAGTATAAATAACAAGAGAACTCAAGGCTGATGCAAGACTACCTCAATTTTTAGAGAGCATATCTTCACGCATCAAAATCTACTCATACATATAACTCTATGGTAGGGGGTGCATTCCCCTACTTTTTTGTAGGTATCCTAACAAATATCCCTCAAGTAGACACTTTCTTTAATGACATCACATGCTTTCTAGTTTCCCAAGTTCTATCACATGCTTTCTAAGTTAGGTGCATATTTGTATCTTACATACACGAGAAGGTGGCACTTACAGAAGCTTCTTGAAAGTCTAAGGTTCCCTAACCTTATGTTCACATGAGTAAATAGCATAACGGTTAAAACCAAGGCTTCAATCCAAAGGTTCAAGCATGTTCCAAGGGTAAATCTTACCATCTAGACAAAGGCAAATATACATCACATTGTAACCTTAGAATACATATATTTAAGCCTTAAAATCCATGCGTTATAAAACAATTCTACCTCTTGTATTCGGTAATTCTTTACACTAGGAATCAAATGAAGCTGATCTATCAAACTCTTCCCACACATTTCTAGTTGTTATTGATGTTTAATCAAGAGTTCATCTTCTTGAAAGCACTCTAGAGGAAGGGAAAAAAAAACTACAGGCATACGCACCACTAGGAATGAGGAAAAATATAAAGAAAGGAGGCTAGGGTGATGTCACCTAGGGGCTTTTGAAATTATAAACAGCGAGTCGTAACAAACGAGAACTATGTCGTAAAAAGAGAACACTCTCGTCAAAAATTACATGTTTTCACCTCATTTTTGGAATTCCTTTACACCAGTATACATATATTACAAAAATGAGGTGAAAACAAGTAATTTTTGACATTTTTTGTCATTTTCTCAAAAAAAAATGAGCTCAAAATGTAGTCAAAAGTTCACTATATTAGGCATTGACGTGTCCCAAAATGTATATGATAAGACATTGACATGTCCAAAATCTATATGATAAGACATTGACATGTCTAAAATATATATAAGAATGTATAAATTAATAGTTTTTACACAAAAATAACATTTTAGACATATCTTTAATGGGTGGATATCTGATTGTTATTCAAAATTGCTACAAAACATGGTTTCATTAACCAAACTACTTTGAGGCATTTACATAAGCACTAAAAATGTCTGAGAGCTTCAATGCAACTCACAACTTTGTCGATCTATGTCTACACGGTCATCATCTGATGCACTTGATTCAGTCTCATACTGTTGAGAGCTCTCTTCTTCTTCTTCTATATCCACAAGAGCTCTATCTTCATCCACGTACATACCAAATTCTGCAGGATCATGCACAACTCTTCTTGTTTTCCTATGATTTCCTGTACCACATACATTTGGAAGCTTTTGTTTTATCATGTTGATGGTTGCTTTCCTCAGGTGACCAGTTTTTGTCAAGGAAAAATCATAAACAAGAATATCTACATCATCCATTTTAAGAGTGGATGTGCTTCGAATATTCTTTTTCCTTTTTGAACCTGTTCGTTTAGTATCACACACCATTTCTAAGTTATATTTACCTGTGAATGCATTACTACTTTTAGTGTAATACCAATGCACCACCAAAGCCTCTATTCTTCTCTGATCAATATCTTTAGTTATCTCTAAAACCTTTGCAATCCAAAATGGTCTGGTAGCCTCATCACCATCAGCAAGTACTGCAATAAGCGTTCCAACATTTATCTCTATTAAATTTCCTTGCCATCTTGCTTCTGCCTGTTTTGTCATCCTTGGGCCTACATAAATATTTCTTTCTGGTGGATGTATAAAACTTTGAAGTGCATCTGCATTACATGCTTGGGCCACATTCATGGATCTTTGTGTACAAAAATCCCATGTGAATGGAACATCAACTGGCCAGTGACCTGCAATTGTATACTGTATAATCTCTTCTTGATGATTGAAAAAGTCCTCCCACCAAGATACATCTTGATCTCCAGCATATTTTTTTGCACGCTCAATATGTCTCTTCTTTTCAATGAGTGCATGCATCCAGCTTTTACTTTGATCAACCACACTTCCACATCTTTCTGTATTGTTTTTATCTTCATATGGTGATTGTTCTGCACCATACACTGTTACAGTAGACAAATTAGGCACCTGCAATAAGAATCTGCATCCATCTTTAGGCTCCCACCCAAGAGAAGATGAATACTGCTTTGCAAATAAAAGGGTTATTTCATCAACCCTCCTCATCAAGAATACATGGTTGAAACTAATATTGTGCAATGGAGCCAAAACCTTAGCACTGTTATCAAGGCCCATTGAGCAAAAGTGCTTAAAGTCATAAATCTGTGTGAGGTGTTGAACTTCTGGTTTTGGAGTATATGCTTCTGAAATCAGCTCAGATAAAATCGGAAGAGTAAAAGCATTGTTACGTGCCAACTTCTTAGAGAAAGTACTGAACATTTGATCAATGTGATCATGAGTATGGCCAACCAGAAGAAAATTTACCTTAACCTTCTGAAATACCTGTTTTTCAACAAGCATGCTTAAATATCCAAAGACTGTAGAATTTTTATTCTCTCTTGGAGTATTATCTAGTTGCAAATATAGAGTTGGTGGCAAAAGACCCTTCCATGATTGCAAAACACGATGAATGACAGTAACTGTAAGGTTTGGATCATTATGCACATTCAGATATGTGAAGAAAACCTTGGACATTACAGTTCCATTGTATACCAAAGCGCCAACCAAATGCATTTGCACAAGGACTTCATCTCCAATGTCCTTAGGAATGCGATAAAAATGTGGCAAACAAGTTTTTTTTTGATCCATACCATCGATCAACAAACACATATAACGCTCTGGATTTCTGAGTGCCTTACTTCGATGATGAATTGCTTTCTTTCTCTCTAATGCTTGACTGTCACGATGGTTGTTAAGAAGGTTTTTAAAATTATGCTTTTCCTGTGGTGTTGTAGCCCCTTTTGCCATGTTTTTCAAAGTGGCGCAAACTGAACATTCACCCATTCTAACTTTACGAGGAATAGAAACATTGTTAAACTCGTCCTTCCATAATCGAGTAAAGTGACGATACAACACATACTTCTCATTTCTATTTTCCATGTCTTCTCTATATATTTGAAATACCTCTCGACGAGTAAAGTTATCTGACAAGTGCAACCTTCCAGTTGTAGGCATAACTTCACAATGCAAGCTAAAATAGTTCATCATCCAATTCATTGCATGACGTCCAACAGATCCTTTAGTCCCAACATGGAACGTATCCAAAATGAGATCCCCATTCAAAAACCCTTGTTGAACCCTATGTATTCTAAAATTTCCTACACCAATTGCAATTTTAAATGCAGCCCTACAGCATGGCATCCCTTGAGTAAAGAAATATTCAAAACCAACACGCGTTACTGACATGTTATCCTCAATCATTTGCATGCAAGAAACAAGGTATATATCTTGCCTTTCACTATCTAAATGGAGGAATTTTTCTCTTATGTGCTTTAGTTTCTTCATCCCTAAATTATACAAACATTTCAAACCACAACAATGCTTCACAATATCCAATGCAATCTGTCTATCTGAAGTAAGAAATTTAAATCTTTTTCGACTTACTTCACGAGACCTTCTTTTAAATCATAGATTGAGCTTGCTTTGCTTTTTCGTTGCTCCACATGCACTTGAGTCAGAAGGGAGATCAATGGTTGGATCAGATGGGAGATCAAGAGGTGCATTTGGTTGAGCAGCATTGCACTGTGAATTGGATAACTTAAATGACTCAACAGAAAACATGGAATCATCAGCACGTTCTAAATCATAGGGATCATCACTTCTCTGGAAAGGTTGAACTGAGAACAATGAATCAATATGAGCAGAGGAAGCTGATGCCCAAGCATCCACTGAAAAGATTGAGCTCATCTTCACTGAGTTCACAGAAGACTGAAGATGAATGACCTTTTTAAATAAGTAGAAATCCGAGATCAAGTGAAGATGTCACATCAAATGTCACATCAAGAAGATATGAAATCAAAAGCTTATTAAAGTACATTAAATAACATAAAACATCAAATTACATCAAATCACTTAATTACTCAAATATACACTAATAAGGGAACCAAAGATTTGATTCACTTTTGATTCAAATGAGAAACACAGTTGATTTCTAACTACATATGAGTCATTCAGCCTAAGCATTGTGAATGAATCAAAATATATCCAAGTTGAGTTCCAACAGGAATATATAATAAAATTGTTTGGAGAAATTTTACAAGAAGAAATTTTACAACTGGAATATATCCAAGTTGAGTTCCAACTGGAATATGCTATGCCATTGAACACTATACAAGAAGAAATTTTACATTTGGTTAAGATTTCAAGGATTAGGTTTTATTGTGGTCTTGGCTAGATATCAAAGAGGTAGATGAAAGTATATTGAAAAAGAATTATGTGTAAAAGAGGCACACAGAAAGTATATTCATACATTGATTTTCCATTTCAACAATGTGTTACAAGATAAATGTGAATATGAACTAAAGTGTGGAGGATAACACTATAAAGATGTCATTAATCTCACAACTTAGACCTAATTTTATCCCAAGCAACAGACTCTAAGAAAAAACTTCTACATGAGATTAGAAATCCTCATGTACATACCATACTGTTGCCATTGAAGTTTAATTTCCATGCAAATGTATATAAATAGTTGCAAGGTTCTGTACTAGAATGTTTATTCATAGTGATTTTCCATTTCAACAGTGAGTTACAAGATAAATGTGAATATGAACTAAAGTGTGGAGGGTAATACTATAAAGATGTCATTAGTCTCCCACATTTAACACAACTTTGACTTGATTTTCTCCCAAGAAAGAGATTCTTAGAAACAAATCTCTACATGAGTTTAGACATCCTCATGGACATACCATACTCTTGCCATTGAAATGTAATTTCTATGCAAATGTATATAAATAGTTGCAAGGGTCTATGAATATTTCATTAAAGTGGCTCTGAAACATCCTATTTGTGTGGGTGCTATTCCTTGGTTAGATAAGTTGACAGATTTAGTTAGCAAGTGGACTCATTCAGTTAGATCCAGTTAGTCTCTGGTTCAAGTTACCCAATTGCCTATAAATACCAGAGGAGGAGATCATTCGCATTTTCAAAATCCACGAGCAAGAGAGAGCAGCAGAGCACAGACAGCCATGGAGCACAGAGGTCAGCATACCAGCAAGCCAAGTCTGATGGAGAAGAAGAATGTTGGCAAAAGTACCAAGAGGTAGACAAAATCATAACATAAATATAGATTCCAAAAAGATTCCCTCTGTATGTCTGTGTAAATATCTGATTTCTAGGTATTTATTTTTCTTACCTCTAGAAATATGGATCCAAAGCATGTACAGCTCGATGCCTGGCATCGACTTTAAGGTGTAAGTCGATGCCAGGCATCGACTTGCAGGTGCAAGTCGATGCCACGCATCGACTTGCACCGACAAGTCGATGCCTGGCATCGACATGCACCTACAAGTCGATGCCAGGCATCGACTTGGGCCCAAAAGTCGATGCCAAGCATCGACTTGCCGGCATGAACATGCACTGAAAAGTCGATGCCAGGCATCGACTTTTGGGTGCAAACTCGATGCTTGGCATCGGCTTTTGGGCCCAAGTCGATGCTTGGCATCGACTTTTGGGCCCAAGTCGATGCCAGGCATCGACTTTGTGTGCAAGTCGATGCCAGGCATCGACTTGAGGGTAAAAGTCGATGCCAGGCATCGACTTGGCCCAAAAGTCGATGCCAAGCATCGACTTGGGCCCAAAAGTCGATGCCAAGCATCGACTCTTGCACCCCAAGTCAATGCCTGGCATCGACTTTCACCCTCAAGTCGATGCCTGGCATCGACTTGCACACAAAGTCGATGCCTGGCATCGACATGCACTTAAACATCGATGCCTGGCATCGACCTGAAGCTCAAAATCGATGCCTTGCATGGACTTGGGCCTTTGAAACCACATTTACGTTTGATCTGATATTTCCAAGTGCCTTCAGGGATGCGGAGTACAAGGATGAAAGGCCCATCAAGAAGCTTAGAGTCACCATGGGCTCTGGTGACCAGCAACGTGACAAAGGCAGTGGTCACCAAGCAAAGCCAAAGAAAATTATTGCACCATTATCCTCTGAGAAGGCCAGCAACCCACTAGGAATATCCTCAGGTGGACAGAGTAGCATAAAAATTCCTGTGGAGGATCCAAATATGAAGGAAAGGTCTAGGGAGACCGAGGTCATGAGGACAGATCGTCCACTTCGGGACATGACAAATCTCGAGTGGTGCCTTCAGTACGTTGAAGAGAAGAATGCAGTCCTCCTTGTGTTCGCAGGGGCCTATGGCAGAGGAAAGATCACGACAACACAAGGTTTTCAGTATGGACTTGTTTACAAACTGGATTATGAAGATGAAGATTCTGACAACCTGCTTTTCTTGGTGGAGACATCGAAAGGATTAAGAAATGTCATATGCAAGATGGATTTCTTGTGCCCAGAGTGCTGTGTTCCAGAAGGGCTAGCTCAGATATGGAGAGACTCAGTGAATTTCATCAAGGAACTGATGCCATGGATCCAGGGCAATATCATGCCAACACAGCACAAGAAGACGACCCCTGTAAAGGCAAGGGGTAAGCAGAGTGTGCAGAAAAAGCCCCAAAAGAAAAAGAAGATAATTTTAGAAGAGGAGTTTTCTGACTCAAGCTCTAGCTCTGGGGACATAATTGTTGCACCTGGTGGAGAGCTTGCATCTGGTGTGCTTGGCACTGAGCAGAATAAGATGAGGGAGGACATAGCTAGAAGAAAAGTTGTGAAGAAGGGGCAGTTGTTCCACCTGCCGATTAATATTATCCACAGGCCACCAGTGGATCCAGTCACAGGGAGGAGGCCCCTTGAGATCAGGGAGCCACATAATTTGCACGTCCAGAATCTTAAGAAGAAAATGAAAATAAATCCTCATGCTACTGTTGTGCCATTCCTTGTCATGGTGGATCCGAATGAGTGCAGCTGTGTGGAGGATTTCAATGAGGGTTTGTTTGAGGATTACACTTATTATGTGATTGGAGGTTCACACTCTGCAGAGGCTCGTAGACAGTTAGTGAAGGAGCACCCTACTACATTTTTCTTTAGGTATGCAGAGTGTAAGATATATGCTGGTCTTACAACTTAACTCTTGTAAAACACATGAAATGTAAAAGATCATTTTAATGGAAATATAATTTGGAGTTCTGCTTCCACTTGGTGTTCAGCTTGATTTATCTTGAGCATTTCTCTGATCATGTGTGAATGTTTCTTAGTATAATTTTGTTGAATATTATCTTCTCTTGGGAATGCTTTTGTGAAGTGTATTTCATATTCTGTTAATATGGCCAGGCATTCAATGGGGATCTTAACCATACAAAGGGGATGATCTTAATTGCCTTGTTAAAATGCTCTGATTTTTACAACACATGTACTCTAACTTTCGAGTAACTTTTAATTAGCTATCATCTGTGCTTGTTGAGGTTATAGATGTAATGAAGGAGCTTCGCGAATTCTTACTTGTACCTTTTCAACTCTAATCTATTGTCCAAGATCATGATGTGGGATTCTTGGTCATGCTCAACAACTAGTTTTCATGGCAGCAAGAATTTTAGTATATCTATCTTGACTACTTGGGATATGAGATCAAGCTTCTAAAGACAATATTTACAAGCAAGACTCGTGATGCTTTCTAGATATTGTAAAATGCCCACTTTTTTGCTTCATATAATGGTATTTAGGTAAAAAGAAAAAGAGAACATGTCTTTGTTCTCCTTTGTTGTGACTCAGTGTTTATAACACTTTGACCATTTTGGATATCAACTTTGACGAGGTCTCATTTCTATTAATTCAAGATTTATTCATTCATTTCACAATTAGCGTATTTTCCATGGCCTTGTGCAAGGGGAGAATTAACCCTTGATTTTTGTTATCCTCTAATTAAGGTCACCCATCCAAAAAAGTTTTTGCAAATCCTTTTCATTGGCATGAAATCACATTCTTTCAATCTATAATAAGCAAGTAAATCCATGACGAAAAAAATCAATAATGTGTTTATTAACATTACTTTATGAGCCATATTCAACTACATGCCCTCCTAGTACACAATATTAGAATCATTTTTTTTTTGGATCTGATTGCACCTCTAATCCATACAAACCTTAACAAACTAATGGGATTGCAAGTATTTAAAGAGTTAAAGAATTGTTGGAGTGTTGATTTATTAAATTTATTAATGTGTGTTTGGTGTTTTGATATAATAGTTGAAGGTTTGTGAGGGCCTAAAAGGCTGAGGAATTTTTGGATGTGTCTGGATACAAATAATACAACTTATATTTTATACATAGTTTGTAAATAAAGACCCATGTGGAGGCTTCTTTCTAGTAAAAGTAGTAGAAATAGTGGTGAGGATAAGGATTTATGTAGATGGCAATTTATGTTAATAAAACCAAAGTCTCTCCATAAAAAATAGCAACTTTTTATATTCATACTTTCTTTTTGAAGGTGCCCTCATTGTAACTACTATTTTCAACATCATGGAAAATCCTATAAATGCATGCACTTTGTGGACTTATGGAAACAAAGTGTGTGCAGGATGATTGCATCTAGTATTTTGTATTATATCATCTATTTGCATATCTATTTTTCATGTGTTTTCAATACTGGTATCCTGTTTGTGCGCATAAATGAAGATCCTTGCAACAGTGGTATCAAAGCTTGTGTGGGTCACTACAAACGGATCCAACATCGTTCATTTTGGCATTCGATCTCTGTTTCGTTGTTTGTTTTTGTTTTTTTTTTCAGATTTTGATCTCTATCTCTATCAGAGTTTCAGTTTAATTTTCAATTTTAGTTGCATTTTCGAGTTTTGCTTTTGGTTCCTATTCTTGAATCTATGTTTACTTCCTAAGTTTTCTGCTATGTTTAGTCCTATGTTTAAATCTACATTTACTCATTTGGCTTACTCCAAGGTGTTGATTAAGGCATAGAACTTTGGTGTAAATTTGGCATCTCTGGCTTCCCCTGCACCCATAGCTCCATTGTTGACCGTTGGCTTCGTGCAAACACCTTTCAATTAAGGAGTGGCAATAAGGATTCCTTTATTCACCAAGGAGGATGGATTTGAAGCCACAATCTCCCTTTCAAAAGTGAATTGATTTACCCCTGCACTTTTCTCTTCTTTTGTGACTTTACAACCTTTTTATTTATATTCAACACAACTTATATCTCTCTATCTTTCTCAATTCCCAAGAGTCACCATTCCTTTTTCCGTTTTGATTCAAGAAATCTTAGAACGATTTTCACATATCCTATATAGGAATTTCTTTTTCGACATACCCATGGACCCTATGGATACCATGGAGTATTTTGGTGAGTCACCTCTACCTGAGCTACTTATCAAGCAATAGTTGGAGCTTTCGTAGCAAGAAATTTCAATTGCCCAAAATGAGATCTTACAATGTGACAAAGTACTTTAAAAGATGCAATATGAAGAGGATAATCTTGCAAATGTGGTAAAAGCTATTGTCTATGCTCAAGATGATGGCACACATTCCAAGATTGGTGTTAAAAATTACCAATCTATATGGTTTAATGCCCACAATGATAACCCATTAGTCCTCTCTTGGTTACCACAATTTGACACTTTTTGTTCTCATGAATCATATTCAAAAAGAGGTAAAGTAAAATTCTCCACTAACTATTTATTCGAAAAGGCTCAACTTTGGTGGAATGTCTTACATCATAGTGCAGGCTATGTGACCACATGGAAGGCTTTTCAAGCAAACGTTAAAGATTCTTTCCCTCACCCTGAGTTTCATTTACATGTTTGACAATGCATGGACCACCTTCACATGGAAGGTGGGTGACATTCTAGCTACCTACATGGAGCCGTTTTGGAAAAATCTATTATTGATTAGAATACTCAAAGATGTACCTAAGGATACCCTAGAGAGGAAGTAGGAAGATCATTTGGAGATAGGAATCCAAGCTAAGCTTCAAACAATACAGCCTAATACCCTCAATGAAGGCAACTCTTTTGCTTATGATGTAAAGAAAGAGTACCAATCGTTTATCAAAATGATCCATTTGTAGCAAGCATTTCAACAACAACCTTTTCACAAGTCTAATTTTCTTTAATCATCAAACTTCCCTTTTGTGTTTCTTTAATCCCGTTGTTGTTTACATGTGATGCATTTACATATAGGATTTATTATGTAAGAGCATACTTTATTTATGCTTACCAAAATAAATTAGAATATTTAGAGCATATTTTAGACCATGGACAACTAAAAAAACAAACAAAAATATGTTTCAAATTGTTAGTAATGTACGTTATTTTATTGACTGAATTAGATACTATTTTAGCAATCCATAAATAATCTCAAAAATTTAACTCGTCCATAAAGATTTCCATTCATGTGTTTTCAAATGGTGCATGTGTATGTTGCTTAGTGATGGGACATGTGACTAGAAATGCATGTCTATTTTATTTTATCAACTAAGGTCACTTGCTTTTTCAAATGAGGGGTATGTTAATAGTTATGGAACAAGTTGAGCAAGGAATTGTTAGAGAGTTGATGTGTTTTTGGTGTTTTGATATAGTAGTTGAAGGTTTATGAGGGTGAGAAAGGGTGACATTTCGGATGTGTCTATATAAAAATAATAAGACTTATATTTTAGATGGAAGTTGTAAATAAAGATCCACATAGAGGGTTCTGTCAAGAAAAAGTAGTAAAAATAGTGTGTAGGATAAGGATTTTTATAGTTTGTAATTTATGTTAAATAAAAGCAAATGCTCTCCATAAAAGAGAGAAACTTTTAAATTTTATGCTTTCTTTTTAAAGCTTCTCTCCTTGTAACCACTTTTTTTGAGGGAATGGAAAATTCTATAAATACATTCACTATGGACCTATCAAAATATAGTGTCTCGGGGATATTGCACCCAATCTTGTGTACTATCCCATCTATTTGCATATCTATTTTCTGTGTGTTTTCAATACTCGTACCCTGTATGTGCATGTCAATAAGGATCCTTGCATACAAGTTAAGGACTCCATTAGATGAGGTGAAGTCAAAGAGATGGTCTTGAAACGAGTCTTAGCATGGTTATTTTTGAAGCTACAAGTGGTGCATATAAAATAAATGCATTACAAAAGCCAAGAAGCACATCTTTCTTCATTGCGATGAAGGCAATGGTTTCATCAACAAACATCTTAACGAAGATTTGATGGAAAATATATTTTATTTAGCTAGAATGAACCTAAATTTGAATAAAATTGGTGAGTCCATTGATGAACAAAAAAATAATAAAGGAGCAAGGGTGACAACTATGCTTGATTGACCTCTTATGCAAAATGAAGGCAGAGAGGCTACCATTAATATTAATATGAGGCGAGTTAGTGCTTAAGAGAGTAGAAATCAATGTTATGATTCAAGGCTGCCATTACTATTAATATGAGGCGAGTTAGTGCTTAAGAGAGTAGAAATCAATGTTATGATTCAAGGCTCAAAACGCAAATATTAATAAACTTTGCGGATGAAATCCAACCCGATTCTATCGTAGGATTTATCAAAGTCAATGTTAAATAATAAAATTTCTTTCTTTGATTCTTTAGGAAAAAAAAAAATTAACCAAACGCCCACAATGATTTCCAAAATAGATATACCCTTGATGAGACCTTCTTTTTATTTTTGTAGCTCTAACTTTGAAGGAGTTCTGAGATGGAATTAAACAAGCCCTCAAGGATGATCTTATATCCCATTTGGAGCGTGGTGATTTGTCTCCAAATTTCAATCCTTTTATTGCTATCTTTCTTTTGGATCAATCTGATGACTCCTTCATAATACATATAAGGATTCCACCAAACAAAGGAAGTCCTTAAACACTAGAATTAGGGACCAAGAAAGACAATCTTCTTTGAACATCTCATTAGTGTGATTCCTAGGACAAGGCTCTTCCCCAAGGGGAGGGCATCAATAGCCACCTTAATTTCCTAAATGGACAATGGTCCGTCCATCCTTCGAGCTATGACTTACAGTTTAATGTGATTTGACAGAATATGTATATCGAAAAGAAGTCCAAGTCTGAATTCTTCTCTACAGAAGTCACACATCTTGGTCAGGTGATCTTTCCCAAAGGATCCAAACTTGATCATGAACAATTAAACAAAATAAAGGAATGTACGCATCCTTAAACTATCAAGGTGCTTAAAACATTTCTTGCTGTGGCATAGGATATCGGAAATTGATTGAGAATTACTTTAAGGTACAAGTTCCCTTAGCTACTCATAAAGATTTAGTTGCGACACATTAGATGGAATGAAGAGCATTAAGAAAGTATGGACTTACTTACAAAAATTCCTTACCTTTATAAAACCTTCATTGTAGAATTAGATGCTGGTACATATGCAGGCATAACGTTTTTTATTCAATAGAATGGACCCATCGCATTTCGAGGGAGAATTTCAAACACAATCAATGGATCTATTGTGGTTAGGGACGCAAAATGTTTGGTATCATATATGCATTAATGAAGCGATGTCAGTTTTCCATTTTATTCCAATGTTACTACAATTTTTTATCATAAACGTATCAAATACTATTAAAGCTAGACATATTTAAAAGGTAGAAATATGAAATGGGCCAAAATCATTTAGAAAATTGAGTATTGAAAGTGTAAATTCAACCTAGTGACATACACATTAGGTTGCAAATCCATGTTGAAAACATTATTTTTTTAAAGTTCATAGTGAACTAATTGAGTCTATAGATGTATTATGCAATTAAGAAATTAACCAATAAATTTGAAGCCTTCTTGACTACGCAGTTCAAGAATTAGTCCATTTAAGCAGATCTTTTGTTCTACAAAAGCAAGGTTTGGGTACACAATAACGAAGAGATCAAGTTAAAGGCTTATTTTTTTTTAATTCCATGACGCTTCTCATGGAGGCACTCTTGATGTAAGAAAAATATGCACATTAGGGAAAATAGTTTTTTATTGGCCAAGTCTACATAGGTATGTACAAGACCATGTGCTAAGGTTTCAGAAATGTTAATCCAATGAACCACAAGTACCATGTGCGAAGGTTTCACAAATGTTAAGCCTATTACATCCATTGAAAATATTGAAATAAAAATGGCTAAGTATTTTTTGTGGATTCTATAACGGGTTTTCCAAAGA
Organism: Ceratopteris richardii; assembly: GCA_020310875.1. Classification (NCBI taxonomy): domain Eukaryota; kingdom Viridiplantae; phylum Streptophyta; class Polypodiopsida; order Polypodiales; family Pteridaceae; genus Ceratopteris; species Ceratopteris richardii. The sequence goes on from CM035412.1 coordinate 184,573,617, forward strand.
CAAAGAAAGTATATGATTCCTAACCGATACTAGAGTAAAGCTTTTTTTTTTAATATTCACAATGAGTCTATGGTCTAGGGAAGCAAAATGTTTGATAGATTTGGAAGTCATTTCTTGCGAAATATATTTATCGGATTGATACAATGATATCCTCATGCAAGTGATCAAAATGAAAAAAAAAATAGGTCTAGTTTTAGAGGACACATTAAGAATATATCTGGCTCGGAAACAAACATAGTAGGCTTACTATCTTCCACTTTCAGAACTTCATGTGAAGCATACTCCCACTGGACTTAGTTCATTCATGCTACATAGTTACATTTCAACATGAATTAAGCTCGGTCGTCTGTGAAATCTTAAAGGAGATGAAATTCACATTTAAGTAAATATGAGATAAGAAGAAATCGTAGGATTGAGCCATAGTATATGCCAAACCCAAGCGAGATGATATTTCATTTCAAGAAAGAGATTTTGTTTCTCGATTTCCAAAAAGTGTGAGTCCCTTAAGAGTTCACCATGTCCTAAGCTTCCTCCTAGGTTTTTTTGTGGCCCTTTCAAGCTGCTTAGAAAGGTAGATCAGTGGCTTATGAGCTTCGAATTCTGGATCATTATTTTTCTCATCAAGCTTTTCATGTAAGTTGGCTTAAGAAAAAGTTTAATGAATGTGAAATTAGTTGCAATGAATGTCCTCTCTGTTTCCTATGAAATCACGCATAAAAAGGACAAAGTTGCAAATCCTCCAAGAGGGACATTCTGCCGGTCTACTCACCCTCAGGAAGTGTATGAAGGTGAAAAAAAAGAACGGGTCTTACTAGCAGAGAATCTAGTGCTTAGAACTTTAGATTTTGATCTTAATATCATCCACCCATACAAGCGTTTGGTGTCAGCGGTTAAAAACCTTAATATCACACAATAGTCTCTCACTCAAGTGACCTCGAATTTTTTGAATGATGGGTTGCGAACTTCCCTTTGCCTTCAATATGAAGCACATCAAATTGCAGCTGGGCGCGTTTTTCTTGCAGCAAAGTTTTTGAAAATCAAGCTTCCTATCGATGGGGAGAGGCCATGTTGGCAAGTTTTAGAGGTTAATGCTCATGAGCTGGAAGATGTGAGCAAACCAAATGCTTGAGCTATATGAGCAACACAGGAATCCTTTGAGTCCGAGTGGCATGTGAAAGTGTGGCATTATCTGATCCACCCTCGTGACCCCCACCACCCGTGAAGCCCCCTCCAACCCCACCCTCCGCTCCTCTCTTCCCCTTCCAGCCCCGCGACCCCCACCAACCCCGCAACCCCCTCCAACCCCACCCTCCCCTCCTCATTTCCCTCACCACCCCCGCGGCCCCCACTATCACCGCAACCCCCTCCAACCCCATCCTCCCCTCCTCTTCTCCCCCACCACCCCCGCGGCCCCCACCATCACCGCAACCCCCTCCAACCCCACCCTCCCCTCCTCTCTTCCCCCTCCACCCCTGCGGCCCCCACCATCACCGCAACCCCCTCCAACCCCACCCTCCCATCCTCTCATCCCCCACCAACCCCATCGCCCCCACCATCACCGCAACCCCCTCCAACCCCACCCTCCCCTCCTCTTTTCCCCCACCACCCCCGAGGCCCCCACCATCACCGAAACCCCCTCCAACCCCATCCTCCCCTCCTCTCTTCCCCCTCCATCCCTATGACCCCCACCACCCCCGCAATCCCCTCCAACCCCACCCTCCCCTCCTCTTTTCCCTCACCACCCCCACGGCCCCCACCATCACTGCAACCCCCTCCAACCCCACCCTCCTCCCTCTTTTCCTCTACCACCACTGCGGCCCCCACCATCACCGCAACCCCCTCCAACCCCACCCTCCCCTCCTCTCTTCCCCACAGCCCCCACCATCATCACAACCCCCTCCAACCCCACCCTACACTCCTCTTTTCCCCCACCACCCCTGTGGCCCCCACCATCACCGCAACCCCCTCAAACCCCACCCTCCCCTCCTCTTTTCCCCCACCACCCCTGCAGCCCCCACCATCACCGCAACCCCCTCCAACCCCCACCCTCCCCTCGTCTCTTCCCCCACCACCCCCGCAGCCCCCACCATCACCGCAACCCCCTCCAACCTCACCCTTCCCTCCTCTTTCCCCCCACCACCCTTGCGGCCCCCACCATCACCGCAACCCCCTCCAAACCCACCCTCCCTTCCTCTTTTCCCCCACCACCCCCATGGCCCCCACCATCACCCCAACCGCCTCCAACCCCACCCTCCGCTCCTCTCTTCCCCCACCACCCCCGCGGCCCCCACCATCACAGCAACCCCCTCCAACCCCACCCTCCCCTCCTCTCTTCCCCCACCACCCCCGCGGCCCCCACCATCACTGCAACCCCCTCCAACCCCACCCTACCCTCCTCTCTTCCCCCTCCACCCCCGCGGCCCCCACCATCACCGCAACCCACTCCAACCCCACCCTCCCCTCCTTTCTTTCCCCTCCACCCCCGCGGCCCCCACCACCACCACAACCCCCTCCACCCACACCTCCCGCACCCCGTACAGCCTCCCACAACTCCACCCACACCTCCCACACCCCCCACAACCTCCCACCACTCCACCCACACCTCCCACACCACCCACCATCTCCCACCACTCAATATGTAAGGGTCAAAAGTTACTAAAACGATTATGTGAAGGATGTGCTCCTGAGGCTCATTCAAATATCACGGGCCGCACAAAATGAGGATCTCAGCTTGGGTGCAAAAGTGACAGTAAAAGTGTAAGTGGAAAGAGTGAAAGTGGAGAAATGGCTATTGCCGTCAACCATTTGTGACGGTTGCCTATTTATGAGGATCCAATTTAAGATTAGTGGCATTTTTAATCTACCCCTCCAATTTTGGGGCAATCAATCGGTGCATAATCAATGGACGTGTGGAATCGGCAAGGCCCTCTTGGCCTATTGGATGCCTATAAAAGCTGGAATAGTACTCATTGGCGATACACAGATACAGATACTTCCATGGCTTATTCCGGGCATATCTTTTAGTCGTGTCTTTGCACTCTTTGGCTACAAGCCTACTGTAGGAAGTCATTCTGTGGTGAGGATACAGAGTGTGGGCTTCCCACTGGAGGGCTAATAGAACTGTAGTGTAAAGAAGTGGCTTGGTTTTATCATTCAGTTTGAGTCAGTGGTATTTCCGTGCTCTCCCATTACAGCAAGTCTTCATACCTTTGTACTCAGTAGTGCGAGTCTTCATCTAGTTGTGTTCAGTGCAAGTCTTCATCTAGTGGTGTTCATTTTATTGGACGAATCTCTTGTATTGATTTTGTTTTAGTCTGGATTGACATATTAGCACAGAGCATCAGCATCTGTTCAAACAAAGGAGTGGCGGGGTCTCCCACTATTGTCATTTGTCATTAATCTTTTCTCTGAATAGTTACAATTTTGTGCAATTATTGTTATCTTCCTGCTCACAGAAGTGTTAAAGGGTATATTTCTCTAAGGAGAACCTCACTTGAGTAGGCGAAGTACTAGGAGTATACATTGCCTGCTCTGTTAAAAGTAGCTAGCCCAGTACCTCCTCTATGAGTTTGGCACGCCCAGTGGGACCCTTGCAATCCTGTGAGAGGCCTTGAGGATAGTAAATAGTCATTTTTTCAATATTCTTGCCCTATTGCATTTGCAAGTAGGAACATGACCCATATGCGAGAAGATAAGGAGCCTCTTCATGTACAAAGGAGGCTTAACAAGTCAGCTATATCTTTGACTACCTAGCTCCCCTCTACCCTCCTTGAATTTATCTATTGATTTGGGTGCGACACCACTATCAAAGGAGAAGCATAGGAGAAAAATAGACTTCTCCTCAGATATGTCAGAAGAGACACCAATGCAAATGGAGGATCTCTCTCATTTACCCTCAAAACTCAATATCAAGTTCTCTACCTTCAAGGGACAAGCTTATGAGGATGCTGATGATCATGTGAGGAGGATCGTCTCCTTATGATATGGACGAGGTCTCTAGAATAGAGAGGATGCAATGCTGGTACTCTTCCCATCCACATTGGAAGGCCTTGCTGACAAATGGTATAGTCAATATGTAGATGGCCATTTTGCTACATGGGAGGCTCTGAAGACGGCATTCTCACAGACATTTCGACCTAGTGACTCCTCAGAAAGAGCTCTAGACCAACTCGAGAATCTAAGGCTAACATCAGGTAGGTCCTTCCATGAACTTCACACTAGGACAAAAGCACTTGTTGCACGTCTTCCACATGCTCCATGTGATTTCTTGGTTAAAAAATGGATAGAAAAAGCTTTGCCCAGGTCATCTTAGTAGAAGCTACGTGAGTCTCTTAGATTGCTTGCAACTCTCAATGATTTTGTTGCAGCAGCATCACACATTGAAGAAGCTAGGCAACATTTTGCAGGGGAAACGCAACCAATTTATGTAGTAGAATTAGACCCTATTGGGCAACTAAGGGAATAACTGGAGGCATTGAGAATGCAACAAAATCACCAAGAAGAGAAGGTCTTGCCACCGCTATGTTGCACTGATGATGAAGTATTCCAACTTTTCCGTGAGTTAGAATATTTGTGGACCACTCAAGATATAAGAAGGAAGATTTGGTGTACAATATGTAACAACAATGTACATTCCAATGCTAATTGTCCTAATAAGGTAAGCTATCAATTCTGTGGAAAGAATTGCCACGAAGCCAGAGACTCTTACTACCTCAAGGGTATACAGCAACAAGGTAACCCTCAAGCTTTGGATTCATATTATGCTAGTACTTCAAATGTATCTAATAGAGAGGAGAATTGTACAATGAAGCCTAGATATAATAGGCCATTGATGTGTTATCGCTGTGGTGAGTATGGCCATATGAATAATAGGTGTTCCCTTCCAGAAGATGCACCTCCTTGTCAGCATTGTCCAGAGGCCAAGGATCACTATACCAAAGACTGCCCAAAGAGCCTCCCTGCTCCAATTCACATGATTGCAGTCTCGCCATAAGTGGAAGATATGACCACTCAGTCTTATGCCGTTTCATCTTCTTCAATTCCCATGATGACTAGAGCCACACAAGCTGCAGCAACCCGTAGAGAGGAACAAGAAGGACTCCATCATAAAGACGAGGAAAAGAAGGTTGGGTGGAAGGACCAAGCAAATATTGAAGGAGCTTATGAGAGGATGGCTACTTCAATAAGAGACCAACCAACAAGTCTGCAAGAAGACACACATGAGGTAAACATTGAGCAGATCTTGAAAGGTATTCATCACAAGATTAGTCTGTACGAACTCATAAAGATGGATTCAAAAATAAGAAGTGACTTATTAAAGATTGTACACTCTGCTTACTTGAGCCAACCACCTAGCATAGATGGTTTCATGGTTGACTTTCCCCCTGCACCCCGAGCAGACTACCAAAGCTCAAGGTTATCTATTTTTATAAAGGTTGAAGCTCTCACACGTGTGATCATAGATCAAGGCTCTCGCATGAATTTGATGGTGGATTTCATGATGAAGAAACTAAAATTGAACCCTACCAAGGTGGCACCATTCATAGTAACACTAGCAGATCAACACCGGATTGCACCACTTGTCATTATTGAAAAGGTACTGATGATAGTACAAGGTTGTCACTTTGTTCTAGATTTTGTTGTTATTGCACTTCCACAGGAGACTTCTTACCCATTACTCCTTGGGAGGCCTTGGCCAAGGCAAGCAAAAGCTTTGCAAGATTGCGAGAAAAACGAATTGTGGATCTCAAAAAACACCAATAGCCAACTGAAAATACATATGGAAGAAGGATTCGACTTAGGGAAAACTATTGGGTATACTGTGGACACTCAGGTAATGCCCTCTTTACCCCAAGAAGAAGATACATTATTGAATTGGATGATGGAAATTACAGAGTGTTGCACGGTGGAAATCAATGAATTAGAGGAAGAAGTTGCAGATGGAGGAGTTGCAGGAAAAGGCCATGAATTTCACAAGGAGTTAAAGAATGAGAGTTTGCAGGAGAATACAACCTTTGAAGGGGTAACAAATATAGAAGTATCAATTATGAGCCTAAGTGCAGAGAAGATCTTCCTTTTACGGATATACCTCAAGAATGGACCAGAGAAAATATTGCAGAATATAAGCTAAAGTCCACTCCTGCATACAGTGGAGATGATTTCTCAAACAAGACTAGTCCCGAAACACTGGTTCAAGAAGTAAATCTAGGGGATGAAGAGAGCCCTCAAGTAGTCCACTTGGCCTCTTGGCTATGGCATTATCCCCCTTTACTATAGAAGGTAACTTCTTTACTTTTTGCTTACAAATATGTCTTCGCATGGGCCTACAAAGATCTAAGAGGGATACCAAAGGAGCTTCGATTACACCACATTCCCTTAGTTGAGGGAGCTGCGGCTGCAAGAAGTAGGTGGTATCGTCTCAATCCAAAGTATGCAGAGGCGGTAAAGTTGGAAATTACAAAACTCAAAGAAATAGGTATAATTGTTCCAGTAGAACATTCCAAGTGGCATTCTTCTATGGTTATTGTACCGAAGAAAAATAGTGGAAAAATAAGAGTATGCATTGATTTTCGTGCCTTGAATAAAGCGACTCTTCAAGATGGATTTCCTCAGCCCTGCATAGAGCTAGTACTTGAGGGAGTAGCCAGTCACACTTTGTATAGCTTCCTGGATAGTTTTAGTGGCTACAATGAGATAGTGATCCATCCTGATGATAGGGACAAAACAACCTTTGTAACTTCATGGGGCACTTATGTCTATACCGACATGGCTTATGGTTTGAAGAATGCACCAGCTTCATTGAATAGAACAATGTATCTAATATTGGGTAAATGGTTCACAACCTTTCTACGCATTTTCATGGATGAATTTTCAGTATTTTCAGGCACAGACAAATTTTATGTATTTTTTACGTCCAGTGTATGGAGATAAGCTATTTATTTTACAAGATTCTCTTTACCAAAATATCGGTTTTAAGCATAGTCAACATGTCAATAGCCAAATAAAAAAGACAATATAACATATGCATAGCTATTAAAAAACTCTCGAAATAGATAATTATAGTAATTCTCTCTAAGTATCTAACAAATATATGATTTGGATTTATAAAAACCATATTACAAGTGTTATATTTTATGGAATAATGGAATGTTAAATGAATTTTAATGACTTGAGATTTTTAATGTGATTGTGTTTTTATTTCGTAGGTGAAGAATCATGAGAGTTTGAATGCACCTGGATTTATTTAGATATTTTTGAATATATTTCAAAGATAGTATTTAAGATACTTTTTATAGGAACAGTAGACTGCTAAGAAAGCGACGTTTTTGTAAAAATAAAAGATTGTTTAGAAACTGATGATTTATAAATAAAGTAGAGTTTTTCATAAATGTACACTTTTCCAAGCACCACCCTCATGTGTCTTCTATTCAGGACAAAATGAAAAATACCTATAAATACACATATTCTCATAGACTCGTCCATAACATTATGTGAGGGAAGAGTGTGCCCAATCTTATGTTAAATCTCTTTTCTCTCTCTCTCTCTATTTTGTGTGTGCTGTTGTGAGATTTAGTTAGTGTACATATTTGTGTATGTGCATGTGCATGATATTATCAAGAATGGCATCAGAGGATGAGCGCATCTACAGGGGAAAAAGTGACAGTAAAAGTGTAAGTGGAAAGAGTGAAAGTGGAGAAATGGCTATTGCCGTCAACCATTTGTGACGGTTGCCTATTTATGAGGATCCAATTTAAGATTAGTGGCATTTTTAATCTACCCCTCCAATTTTGGGGCAATCAATCGGTGCATAATCAATGGACGTGTGGAATCGGCAAGGCCCTCTTGGCCTATTGGATGCCTATAAAAGCAATGGAATAGTACTCATTGGCGATACACATATACAGTTACTTCCATGGCTTATTCCGGGCATATCTTTTAGTCGTGTCTTTGCACTCTTTGGCTACAAGCCTACTGTAGGAAGTCACTCTCTGGTGAGGATACAGAGTGTGGGCTTCCCAGTGGAGGGCTAATAGAACTGTAGTCTAAAGAAGTGGCTTGGTTTTATCATTCAGTTTGAGTCAGTGGTATTTCCGTGCTCTCCCATTACAGCAAGTCTTCATACCTTTGTACTCAGTAGTGCGAGTCTTCATCTAGTTGTGTTCAGTGAGTCTTCATCTAGTGGTGTTCATTTTATTGGACGAATCTCTTGTATTGATTTTGTTTTAGTCTGGATTGACATATTAGCACAGAGCATCAGCATCTGTTCAAACAAAGGAGTGGCGGGGTCTCCCACTATTGTCATTTGTCATTAATCTTTTCTCTGAATAGTTACAATTTTGTGCAATTATTGTTATCTTCCTGCTCACAGATGTGTTAAAGGGTATATTTCTCTAAGGAGAACCTCCCTTGAGTAGGCGAAGTACTAGGAGTATACATTGCCTGCTCTGTTAAAAGTAGCTACCCCAGTACCTCCTCTATCAGTTTGGCATGCCCAGTGGGACCCTTGCAATTCTGTGAGAGGCCTTGAGGATAGTAAATAGTCATTTTTTCAATATTCTTGCCCTATTGCATTTGCAAGTAGGAACATGACCCATATGCGAGAAGATAAGGAGCCTCTTCATGTACAAAGGAGGCTTAACAAGTCAGCTATATCTTTGACTACCTAGCTCCCCTCTACCCTCCTTGAAATTATCTATTGATTTGGGTGCGACACCACTATCAAAGGAGAAGCATAGGAGAAAAATAGACTTCTCCTCAGATATGTCAGAAGAGACACCAATGCAAATGGAGGATCTCTCTCATTTACCCTCAAAACTCAATATCAAGTTCTCTACCTTCAAGGGACAAGCTTATGAGGATGCTGATGATCATGTGAGGAGGATCGTCTCCTTATGATGTGGACGCGGTCTCTAGAATAGAGAGGATGCAATGCTGGTACTCTTCCCATCCACATTGGAAGGCCTTGCTGACAAATGGTATAGTCAATATGCAGATGGCCATTTTGCTACATGGGAGGCTCTGAAGACGGCATTCTCACAGACATTTCGACCTAGTGACTCCTCAGAAAGAGCTCTAGACCAACTCGAGAATCTAAGGCTAACATCAGGTGAGTCCTTCCATGAACTTCACACTAGGACAAAAGCACTTGTTGCACGTCTTCCACATGCTCCATGTGATTTCTTGGTTAAAAAATGGATAGAAAAAGCTTTGCCCAGGTCATCTTAGTAGAAGCTATATGAGTCTCTTAGATTGCTTGCAACTCTCAATGATTTTGTTGCAGTAGCATCACACATTGAAGAAGCTAGGCAACATTTTGCAGGGGAAACACAACCAATTTATGTAGTAGAATGAGACCCTATTGCGCAACTAAGGGAATAACTGGAGGCATTGAGAATGCAACAAAATCACTAGGAAGAGAAGGTCTTGCAACCTCTACGTTGCACTGATGATGAAGTAGCCCAACTTTTCCGTGAGTTAGAATATTTGTGGACCACTCAAGATATAAGAAGGAAGATTTGGTGTACAATATGTCACAACAATGTCTATTCCAATGCTAATTGTCCTAATAAGGTAAGCTATCAATTCTGTGGAAAGAATTGCCACGAAGCCAGAGACTCTTACTACCTCAAGGGTACACAGCAACAAGGTAACCCTCAAGCTTTGGATTCATATTATGCTAGTACTTCAAATGCATCTAATAGAGAGGAGAATTGTATAATGAAGCCTAGATATAATAGGCCATTGATGTGTTATTGCTGTGGTGAGTATGGCCATATGAAAAATAGGTGTTCCCTTCCAGAAGATGCACCTCCTTGTCAGCATTGTCTAGAGGCCAAGGATCACTATACCAAAGACTGCCCAAAGAGCCTCCCTGCTCCAATTCACATGATTGCAGTCTCTCCATAAGTGGAAGATATGACCACTCAGTCTTATGCCGTTTCATCTTCTTCAATTCCCATGATGACTAGAGGCAGACAAGCTGCAGCAACCCATAGAGAGGAACAAGAAGGACTCCATCATAAAGACGAGGAAAAGAAGGTTGGGTGGAAGGACCAAGCAAATATTGAAGGAGCTTATGAGAGGATGGCTACTTCACTAAGAGACCAACCAACAAGTCTACAAGAAGACACACATGAGGTAAACATTGAGCAGATCTTCAAAGGTATTCATCACGAGATTAGTCTGTACGAACTCATAAAGATGGATTCAAAAATAAGAAGTGACTTATTAAAGATTGTACATTCTGCTTACTTGAGCCAACCACCTAGCATAGATGGTTTCATGGTTGACTTTCCCCCTGCACCCCGGGCAGACTACCAAAGCTCAAGGTTATCTATTTTTATAAAGGTTGAAGCTCTCACACGTGTGATCATAGATCGAGGCTCTCGCATCAATTTGATGGTGGATTTCATGATGAAGAAACTAAAATTGAACCCTACCAAGGTGGCACCATTCATAGTAACACTAGCAGATCAACACCGGATTGCACCACTTGTCATTATTGAAAAGGTACTGATGATAGTACAAGGTTGTCACTTTGTTCTAGATTTTGTTGTTATTGCACTTCCAGAGGAGACTTCTTACCCATTACTCCTTGGGAGGCCTTGGCCAAGGCAAGCAAAAGCTTTGCAAGATTGCGAGAAAAACAAATTGTGGATTTCAAAAAACACCAATAGCCAACTGAAAATACATATGGAAGAAGGATTCGACTTACGGAAAACTATTGGGTATACTGTGGACACTCAGGTAATGCCCTCTTTACCCCAAGAAGAAGATACATTATTGAATTGGATGATGGAAATCACAGAGTGTTGCACGATTGAAATCAATGAATTAGAGGAAGAAGTTGCAGATGGAGGAGTTGCAGGAAAAGGCCATGAATTTCACAAGGAGTTAAAGAATGAGAGTTTGCAGGAGAATACAACCTTTGAAGGGGTAACAAATATAGAAGTATCAATTATGAGCCTGAGTGCAGAGAAGATCTTCCTTTTACGGATATACCTCAAGAATGGACCATAGAAAATATTGCAGAATATAAGCTAAAGTCCACTCCTGCATACAATGGAGATGATTTCTCAAACAAGACTAGTCCCGAAACACTGGTTCAAGAAGTAAATCTAGGGGATGAAGAGAGCCCTCAAGTAGTCCACTTGGCCTCTTGGCTATGGCATTATCCCCCTTTACTATAGAAGGTAACTTCTTTACTTTTTGCTTACAAAAATGTCTTCGCATGGTCCTACAAAGATCTAAGAGGGATACCAAAGGAGCTTCGATTACACCACATTCCCTTAGTTGAGGGAGCTGCGGCTGCAAGAAGTAGGTGGTATCGTCTCAATCCAAAGTATGCAGAGGCGGTAAAGTTGGAAATTACAAAACTCGAAGAAATAGGTATAATTGTTCCACTAGAACATTCCAAGTGGCATTCTTCTATGGTTATTGTACCGAAGAAAAATAGTGGAAAAATAAGAGTATGCATTGATTTTCGTGCCTTGAATAAAGCGACTGTTCAAGATGGATTTCCTCAGCCCTGCATAGAGCTAGTACTTGAGGGAGTAGCCAGTCACACATTGTATAGCTTCCTGGATAGTTTTAGTGGCTACAATGAGATAGTGATCCATCCTGATGATAGGGAAAAAACAACCTTTGTTACTCCATGGGGCACTTATGTCTATACCGACATGGCTTATGGTTTGAAGAATGCACCAGCTTCATTGAATAGAACAATGTATCTAATATTGGGTAAATGGTTGACAACCTTTCTACGCATTTTCATGGATGAATTTTCGGTATTTTCAGGCACAGACAAATTTTATGTATTTTTTACGTCCAGTGTATGGAGATAAGCTATTTATTTTACAAGATTCTCTTTACCAAAATATCGGTTTTAAGCATAGTCAACATGTCAATAGCCAAATAAAAAAGACAATATAACATATGCATAGCTATTAAAAAACTCTCGAAATAGATAATTATAGTAATTCCCTCTAAGTATCTAACAAATATATGATTTCGATTTATAAAAACCATATTACAAGTGTTATATTTTATGGAATAATGGAATGTTAAATGAATTTTAATGACTTGAGATTTTTAATGTGATTGTATTTTTATTTTGTAGGTGAAGAATCATGAGAGTTTGAATGCACCTGGATTTATTTAGATATTTTTAAATATATTTCAAAGATACTATTTAAGATACTTTTTATAGGAACAGTAGACTGCTAAGAAAGCGATGTTTTTGTAAAAATAAAAGATTTTTTAGAAACTGATGATTTATAAATAAAGTAGAGTTTTTCATAAATGTACACTTTTCCAAGCACCACCCTCATGTGTCTTCTATTCACGACAAAATGAAAAATACCTATAAATACACATATTCTCATAGACTCGTCCATAACATTATGTGAGGGAAGAGTGTACCCAATCTTATGTTAAATCTCTTTTCTCTCTCTCTCTATTTTGTGTGTGCTGTTGTGAGATTTAGTTAGTGTACTATATTTGTGTATGTGCATGTGCATGATATTATCAAGAATGGCATCAGAGCATGCGCGCATCTACAGGGGTGTAATTCTCGATGTCTCTTCATTATTTGTAGTATTTGTTCATCATTCGACATCCGTCTAGGTTTCATTAATTCTCAGTCGGTCCAAGTTTTCATTTGTCATTTCACATTTTTTTGGGTTCACTAGTGTCTTTTGTGATTTTTTTGAATCTTTTATTGTGCACTATGCTCACTGTGTTCACTATCACATTTTTACAATGTGCTCACTTTACTCGTTATACTGAGTGTGCTCACTATACTCACTGTGCTCAATGTGCTCACTATGCTCTATGCATTGTTCACTATTCAAGTTATAGTTCAATTCATTTTAAAAATTCATGTTATCAATTTGTTTACTCTTGTAGCTTACTCCAAGGCACAAACTAAGGCATAGAACTATGACATCTTTGGCTTCTATTGCACTCATGGTTCTCTTTGTTCACTTTTCTTCCCTTTGGTTCTATTGATAGTCATTGACTTTGCACAAACCATCTTTAACTAATGAGTGGCAATAAGAGCTTACATGTAGTGGATTTCAACCCACCACCTCTCACTTGCAAGAGATATATTTTATCCACTAGCCTATTCTCACTTGTCGATACTACTTTTATCTTTAACCTTACTTCTCACACTCTATTCTCCTTATTTATTTATTTATTTATTTATCTATCCTTAATTTATTTCGTTTTTTCTTTTTTTTCAAGACAAAACCTTTCGTTTTCTATTTCAATTCTAGTAATGCTATTTTTTTTTCACATGTTTGGTATTAGGTTTTGCTTCTACATAAGGCCATGGATCCTACCCATACTACAAAGGATTTTGAGAAGTTATTTGTTAAATATTATTTATTAAATGTATTATTCTTCATCATGGTAAGTAATTAATTATGTATATTTTCTTGCATCATGGTTTTCCAAAAGTTATTCTATTAGATCAAGATGTTTGTTTTTGTAATCCCTTTTGGGTTGCATTTGTTCAAATTTTAGGTTCCAAAATAGACTTTAGCTCTATATTTCATCTTGAAAGTAATAGACAAAGTGAAGCTATGACTAGTAATATTTTAGATTTATTATTTTTATAATCCAAGTAATTGGATTATAAAGAAACTTTACCAATCACTTATATTAGATGATCCTCCTTTACTTGAAGAGGATGTTAAGTTTTTAGTTCTAGAGAGAACTTGTTTATGATGTTACTATTACATGCAATGATAAAAAATATCTTAGATATTTTGTTAAATATAAAAACCACTCACTTGAAGAATCTCAATCGATTCATAAGACATCATTAACTGCACATTATGAGCACTTGATTTTTGCATATCATTCACATTCACATCAATTTCTGGTTTTCCATTCCACGCATGTTTTTTTTACATGGAATTTGCTTATGATTGTTGAGTGATAGGACATGTGACTCACCATCCATGTCTCTTTATTCTTATAAGCTAAGGTCAATTGCTTGTCAACTAGGAGACATGTTATAGTTTGTGGAATAATAAAATGTTGAATTGATTTTAATGCATTGAGTTTTTTAATATGATTGTGTTCTCATTTAGCAAGTGAAGAATCATGAAGGGATGAGTTCACGTGGATTCATTCAGATATTATGACGATACTTAAAAGATAATATTTTAGATATTTTTTTTGTAAAAATAGAAGATCCCTTAGAAAGCAACATTTTTGTAAAAATAGTTGATCCCTTAGCAAGTGAGGATTTGTCAATGAAGCAAATTTTTTGTAAATGCATGCTTTTCAAAGTGACACCCTCATGTATCTTCTATTTAGGACTTAATGAAAAAAACCTATAAATATAGATACTCTATTATACTCATCCTTCACATTATGTGGTTGGAGATTATAGCCAACCTTGTGTTTAGTCTCTTTTCTCTCTCTCTATTTTGTGTAAGCTTTTGTGAGATTTCATTACCATAGTATCTTTGCCTACATGTATCTATAGGATATGGTCAATGACAAGAGTCACATATGCAATGTGAACGTTCCAAGATATCATTGAAAAAAATTATTTTATGAGCCGTTGTTTCTCTTGTTGTCTCTTTCTTGTTTCCATTCTTCCGATTCGGCAACCACTTTGGTTTTTGCTTTTTCCATAAGCTCAAAACCTTTTCTAAAATCATAAAAACCCTCTTCAATTTTTATGTTCAAATCTTTAGATAACTTAGCTATTTATTCCTCACGTGTTCAACCTAATTGGTTACTAATCTTAATACGCTATGAGCTTGGAAGCTCTCTATATGTATGCATCTCTTTAGAAATGTATGTATATAATTACTCTTTCCTCACATTCTCTATATTTAACTCATTACTTATTTAATGAGGCTGTGTGCTTCTCAACTTTATCTACTTATGTATGCATGTTTGTATGTACGTATGTAGATTTTTATGTATGTATATAAGTCTGTAAGTATAGCCATATCTATGTATATATATATATATATATATATATATATATATATATATATATATATATATATATATATATATATATATATATATATATATATATATATATATATATATATATATATATATATATGTGTGTGTGTGTGTGTGTGTGTGTGTATGTGTGTGTGTGTATGTGTGTGTGTGCATGTTTGTATGTATGTATGTATCTATGTATATATGTTGAGAGAGAGAGATTGAGATAGATAGATAGATAGATAGATAAATAGATAAATGGATGGATGGATAGATAGATAGATAGATAGATAGATAGATAAATAGATAGATAGGTAGGTAGGTAGATAGATAGATAGATAGATAGATAGATAGATAGATAGATAGATAGATAGATATGCATGTGCCTGTATGTTTGTGTGTATGTATGTATGTATGAACATACATATGCATGCAAGTATGTATACGTAAATGTATGATGTCTTATAAGTATCTATATATGTATGTAGCTATGTATGTTGTGAAGCAAAAGAATGATGTGACTTGGTATCAACTCCCATCCTTTTTATAGCTCTTATCTAACTATCAACAATTCCTTTCGAGGCTCCTCTATTCATTTTGCAATCATGTTTACGTACCTCAACAAAGTTCTCTACCATGCGACCTTGATTATCCCCAAAACAACGAACTTCTAGATGATTCATATACATAAATGTATGCAATGCAAAACTCTCTACGTATTCTAGAGAACCATTCTCAATGGTAAAGGAGTGACCAAATTTTGGGGAACAAAAAATGTAGTCTTTTTTAATATAGGAGGGCTCTAGTTGTGGAAAATACTAGATGCTTTGGAATACGATAATTATTCTAGACTTCGGATTTCCATTTGAGCATATCCATCAACTAAGAATAATCCTTCACTTGACCATACTCTAGAAAGCCCTCTAAGGCTTGAGAGCTTATGTGTGCATCATAAGAACTCTTTATAGCCTCGAATTTCTTTGCATAGACCTTTTGTACTAATTGGTCACTAGTTGTCACTTGTAGATCCCTTGGTGTCCAGCGCTTTCCTCAATAGATATGCCACTAAAAACTTCTTAATTTACCATATCTATGGACTAAAGAAGATAATCTACCCAGCTAGAATAAGAATTTATAATTTTCTCATTAGAATTTGAGGCACCTATGGAACTTCCACAAACTTTTTTTCCAACTAGCTGCATTGTTTCAAGTGAAGAAACTCACTCTATATCCTACCGTCACTATGATCGAAAAAAATCTAGTTACTTTTGGGATGTCTAGAGCATCCTACATCCAAAAAATATCCCAACAATACTTTGGCACTCCCACTAGCAATAGAGACTCAAAGTATGAGCTTATGTGAGTCTCCTTGAGCTCCTCTCACATACTAAAAAAAATATGAGTGCATGGTTGCATCAACATATCCAAATATCCTAAACATTTAGTTCAATTGGTAAAACCTATCTCTAAAACTTTGCGTACTCTAAAAAGGTACAAATTCTCTGGGGTGCTTATATCTCAAGTTCCCATTTTGCAGATCTTGCCTTGCCATTTCAAATTATTTTGTTTATGAGCTTGCCTTTTTTGCACAAAACATATAGAAATTAGATCAGCTTTTGCCTCTAGTATAGAATATATTAAGGTCCCATGAGTGATTTCTTATTAGAAAAGCTAATGTCAACTAATTGACTTCTCTTACATACAATATGTCCTACACCTATCACGGGAAACATTTAGTGTACCATATTAGCATAGTTAATACCCAACATAGAGCCATGCATCTCATTCCAATCTTATGCCTCCATATATAACTACCCAAACCAATAAAGAGCACAAATCTACCATGAATCCACAAGTGCATCTGCAGTCTCCTCCATTCCTATAGTACATTCCGCTAAAGTCCACTAGTGTTACACATACATGGCACTCAAGTTAACTCTCTCTAGATTCAAGTTCACTCATGTTAGCTCAACTTAGAATGCTCTAGAGTTCTTTGGACAAAACTCACTTCCCATGCTCCCCATGGGGATTGAACAAAAAACATCATCCTTTCTAGCCTTAAGACTTAAGGAATATGCGGAATCGATTACTTGTTTTAGATAGCTCGTGAACCTATGCTAAAAGTCTAGCCTCAACATTTGTGCCATGCACACGTGACCAAATAGTGTTGGAGTCCACATCTATCTGAGCTTGCTAGACTCTTATATTATAGAATTAATCTATAACATTCTTCTGCCTTGGGAAATATTTTTTTTAGCAAAAATAAATCTATATAGAAAACTAGAGGCATACCCTGAGCCTCATGTTCTACCCAATAAGAAAATTTCTTCATCTGTGTAGTGGAATTTACATGCTATTCGAATTAAAGAAACTACACTATTAGGACCACCATGTGTTCAAGAGATGACTCTTCTCCCAATGTGATGCCTCTATATAAAGTCACTCCAATGAACGATGACTAGATGTCCATCTACAGACCACACCACCCATTTAGTACCTTTCACTAGAGTTCACTAGTGATAGGTGTACTTTCCACTCAAGTTAGCCTCCTTGAACTCAAGTTAACTCAAGTTAACTCAAATTAAGATCTCTTTTGGCAAAACTTTCATCCCCTTCTCCCCATGGGGATGGAACCTAAGAACTCTTTCCCAGCCTTTAGACCTAACCCCTAGGCTAATTGCATTACTTATTCACTCCCCCCTAAGCCCCCACATCTTTTCCCCTGCCACCCCCACAAACCACTCCCCTCGCATCTTTTCCCCCACCACCCCCGCAAACCTCTCTCTCTCTCTCTCTCTCTCTCTCAATCTCTCTGTCTCTCTCTGTCTCTCTCTCTCTCTCTCTCTCTCTCTCTCTCTCTCTCTCTCTCTCTCTCTCTCTCTCTCTCTCTCTCTCTCTCTCTCTCTCTCTCTCTCTCTCTCTCTCTCTCTCTCTCTCTCTCTCTCGCCTCCCCCGCTGACCCCGCTACCCACCATCCCCACTGACCCCACTGCTCCCTCCTCTCCCCCCCCCACCATCACCGCTGACCCCGCTGCCCCCTCCTCTTTCCCCCCCGCCTCTTCAGCTCTGCGCACTCACCACTATAACCTCCCCCTCCTACCCATCCACACCCCCCGCAGCCCAACCCCCCACACACACCTCCTATCCCCCAAGCTTGGCAAATCTTATTTGCGTTTTCCTTCAACATCTTGGCATATGGCTGAAAGTGCCCGAGTTTACAATTGCAACATCTATTCTATTTGTCACCGATTCTTTCTTCGGCAAACACATGCAAAGAATGACCGCTATATGATTGCAATAGCCTACATGTTTCTAGCTGGAAAGGTGGAGGAGACTCCAAAGTCATTGTAGAATGTCCTCTCTGTTTCCTATGAAATCACGCATAAAAAGGACAAAGTTGCAAATCCTCCAAGAGGGACATTGTGCCGGTCTACTAACCCTACGGAAGTGTATGAAGGTGAAAAAAAAGAACGGGTCTTACTAGCAGAGAATCTAGTGCTTAGAACTTTGGATTTTGATCTTAATATCATCCACCCATACAAGCGTTTGGTGTCAGCGGTTAAAAACCTTAGTATTACACAAAAGTCTCTCACTCAAGTGACCTCAAATTTTTTGAATGATGGGTTGCAAATTTTCCTTTGCCTTCAATATGAAGCACATCAAATTGCAGCTGGGAGCATTTTTCTTGCAGCCAAGTTTTTGAAAATCAAGCTTCCTATCGATGGGGAGAGGCCATGTTGGCAAGTTTTAGAGGTTAATGCTCATGAGCTGGAAGACCATTATCTGATCCACCCCCAGGACCCCCACCACCCGGGAAGGCCCCTCCAAACCCACCCTCCCCTCCTCGCTTCCCCCTCCACCCCCATGCCCCCCACCATCATCGCAACCCACTCCAACCCCACCCTCCCCTCCTTTCTTTCCCCTCCAGCCCCACAACCCCCACCACCACCGGAACCCCCTCCACCCACACCCCGCACAACCACCCACCACTCCACCCACACCTCCCACAGCCCCCACAACCTCCCACCACTCCACCCACACCTCCCACACCACCCATCATCTCTCACCACTAAATATGTAAGGATCAAAAGTTACTACAACGATTATGTGAAGGATGTGCTCCTAAGGGTCATTCGAATATCACGGGCCGCACAAAATGAGGATCTCAGCTTGGGTGCAAAAGTGACAATAAAAGTGTAAGTGGTAAAAGTGAAAGTGGAGAACTGGTTATTGCCATCAACCATTTGTGACGGTTGCCTATTTATGAGGATCGAATTCAAGACTAGTGGCATATTTAATCTACCCCTCCACTTTTGCGGCCATCAATCGATGCACAATCAGTGGACATTTAGAATCGGCATGGCCCTCTTGTCCTATTAGATGCCTATAAAAGCAATGGACTAGTACTCATTGGTGATACACATATACAAATACTTGCATGGCTTATTCCGGGCATCTCTTTTAGTCCTGTCTTTGCACTCTGTGGCTACAAGCCTACTGTAGGAAGTCATGTGGTGAGGATCCAGAGCGTGGACTTCCTAGTGGAGGGCTAATAGCACTGCAGTGTAAAGAAGTGGCTTGGTTTTGTCATTCAGTGCTCTACCATTAGAGCAAGTCTTCATACCTTTGTACTCAGCAGTGCGAGTCTTTATCTAGTTCTGTTTAGTGCAAGTCTTCATCTAGTGGTGTTCATTTTATTGGACGAATCTCTTGTATTGATTTTGTTTTAGTGTGGATTGACATGTTAGCACAGAGCATCAGCATCTATTCGAACAAAGGAGTGGTCGTGTCTCCCACTATTTTCATTTGTCATTAATCTTTTCTCTGAATAGTTACAATTCTGTGCAATTATTGTTATCTGCCTGCTCACAGAAGTGTTAAAGGGTATATTTCCCTAAGGAGAACCTCCCTTGAGTAGGTGAAGTACTAGGAGTATACATTGCCTGCTCTGTTAAAAGTAGGTACCCTTGTACCTCCTCTATAGTTTGGCACGCCCAGTGGGACCCTTGCATTTCTGTGAGAGCCCCTGAGGATAGTAATTAGTCCCTTTTTCAGTATTTTTGCCCTATTGCATTTGCAAGTAGGTACATGACCCATACGGGACAAGATAAGGAGCCTCTTCATGTACGAAGGAGGCTAAACAAGTCAGCTATATCTTCGACTACCTAGCTCCCCTCTACCCTCCTTGAATGTATCTATTGATTTGGGTGCAAAACCACTATCAAAGGAGAAGCATAGGAGAAAATTAGACTTCTCCTCAGATATTTCAGAAGAGACACGAATGCAAATGGAGGATCTCTCTCATTTACCCTCAAAACTCAATATCAAGTTCCCTACCTTCGAGGCACAAGCTTATGAGGATGCTGATGATCATGTGAGGAGGTTCGTCTCCTTATGACGTGGACGAGGTCTCTAGAATAGAGAGGATGCAATGTTGGTACTCTTCCCATCCACATTGGAAGGCCTTGCTGACAAATGGTACAGTCAATATGCAGATGGCCATTTTGCTACATGGGAGGCTCTAAAGACGGTATTCTCATAGACATTTCGACCTAGTGACTCCTCAGAAAGAGCTCTAGACCAACTCGAGAATCTAAGGCTAAGATTAGGTGAGTCCTTCCATGAACTTCACACTAGGACAAAAGCACTTGTTGCACGTCTTCCACATGCTCTAGGTGATTTCTTGGTTAAAAAGTGGATAGAAAAGGCTTTGCCCAGGTCATCTCAGTAGAAGCTACGTGAGTCTCTTAGATTGCATGCAACTCTCAATGATTTTGTTGCAGCAGCATCACACATTGAAGAAGGTAGGCAACATTTTGCAGCGGAAACACAACCAAATTATGTAGTAGAATTAGAACCTATTGGGCAACTAAGGAAATAACTCGAGGCATTGAGAACGCAACAAAATCACCAAGAAGAGAAGGTCTTGCCACCGCTATGTTGCACTGATGATGAAGTAGCCCAACTTTGCCGTGAGTTAGAAGATTTGCGGACCCCTCAAGATATAAGAAGGAAGATTTGGTGTACAATATGTAACAACAATGTACATTCCAATGCTAATTGTCCTAATAAGGTAAGCTATCAATTTTGTGGCAAGAACGGCCATGAAGCTAGAGACTCTTACTACCTCAAGGGTACACAGCAACAAGGTAACCCTCAAACTTTGGATTCATATTATGCTAGTACTTAAAATGCATCTAGTAGAGAGGAGAATTGTACAATGAAGCCTAGATATAATAGGCCATTGATGTGTTATCGCTCTGGTGAGTATGGCCATATGCAAAATAGGTGTTCCCTTTCAGAAGATGCATCGCCTTGTCAGCATTGTCCATAGGCCAAGGATCACTATACCAAAGATTGCCCAAAGAGCTACCCCACTCCAATTCACATGATTGCAATCTTGCCACAAGTGGAAGATATGACCACTCAGTCTTATGTTGTTTCATCTTCTTCACTTCCCATGATGACTGGAGCCAGACAGGCTGCAGCAACCCATAGAGAGGAACAAGAAGGACTCCATCATAAAGACGAGGAAAAGAAGGTTGGGTGGAAGGACCAAGCAAATATTGAAGGAGCTTATGAAAGTCTATACGAACTCATAAAGATGGATTCAAAAATAAGAAGTCACTTATTAAAGATTGCACACTCTCCTTACTTGAACCAACCACCTAGCATAGATGGTTTCATGGTTGACTTTCCCCCTGCACAACTGGTAGACTACCAAAGCTCAAGGTTATCTATTTTTATAAAGGTTGAAGCTCTCACGCGTGTGATCATAGATCGAGGCTCAGGCATCAATTTGATGGTGGATTTCACAATGAAGTAACTAAAATTAAACCCCACCAAGGTGGCACCATTCATAGTAACACTAGCATATCAACACCAGGTTGCACCACTTGGCATTATTGAAAAGGTACTGATGATAGTACAGGGTTTTCACTTTGATCTAGATTTTGTTGTTATTGCACTTCCACAGGAGACTTCTTACCCATTACTCCTCGGGCGGCCTTGGCTAAGGCAAGCAAAGGCTTTGCAAGATTGGGGGAAAAACAAATTGTGGATTTCAAAAAACACCAATAGCCAACTGAAAATACATATGGAAGAAGGATTGGACTTAAGGGAAACTATTGGGTATACTGTGGACACTTAGGTAATTCCCTCTTTACCCCAAGAAGAAGATAGATTATTGAATTGGATGATGGAAAGTACAGAGTGTTGCACGATGGAAATCAATGAATTAGAGGAAGAAGTTGCAGATGGAGGAGTTGTAGGAAAAGGCCATGAATTTCACAAGGAGTTAAAGAATGAGAGTTTGCAGGAGAATACAACCTTTGAAGGGGTAACAAATATAGAAGTACCAGAGAAGAAAAGTTATGAGCCTCAGTGCAGAGAAGATCTTCCTTTTACGGATATACCTCAAGGATGGACCAGAGAACATATTGCAGAATATAAGCTAAAGTCCACGTCTGCATACAGTGGAGATGATTTCTCAAACAAGACTAATCCTGAAACACTATTTCAAGAAGTAAATCTAGGGGATGAAGAGAGCCCTCAAGTAGTCCACTTGGCCTCATGGCTATGGCATTATCCCTCTTTACTACAGAAGGTAACTTCTTTACGTTTTGCTTACAAAAATGTCTTCGCATGGTCCTACAAAGATCTAACAGGGATACCAGAGGAGCTTCGATTACACCACATTCCCTTAGTTGAGGGAGCCGCGCCTGCAAGAAGTAGGCCGTATCGACTCAATCCAAAGTATGCAGAGGCGGTAAAGTTGGAAATTACAAAACTAGAAGAAACAGGTATAATTGTTCTAGTAGAACATTCCAGGTGGCATTCTTCTATGGTTATTGTACCCAAAGAAAAAAAGTGGAAAAATAAGAGTATGCATTAATTTTGTGCCTTGAACAAAATGACTGTTCAAGATGGATTTCCTCAACCCTTCATAGAGCAAGTACTTGAGGGAGTAGCTGGTCACACTTTGTATACCTTCCTGGATAGTTTTAGTGGCTACAATGAGATAGTGATCCATCCTAATGATAGGGACAAAACAACCTTTGTTACTCCATGGGGCACTGATGTCTATACCCACATGGCTTATGGTTTGAAGAATGCACCAACATCATTGAATAGAAAAATGTATCTAATATTGGGCAAATGGTTGACAACCTTTCTACGCATTTTCATGGATGACTTTTCAGTATTTTCAGGCACAGACAAATTTTATGTGTTTTTTACGTCCAATATATGGAGATAAGCTATTTATTTTACAAGATTCTCTTTACCAAAATATCGATTTTAAGCATAGTGAACATGTGCATAGCCAAATAAAAAAGACAATATAACATATGCATACCTATTAAAAAACTCTCGAAATAGATAATTGTAGTAATTCTCTCTAAGTATCTAACAAATATATGATTTGGATTTATAAGAACCATATTAAAAGTGTTATATTTTATGGAATAATGGAATGTTAAATGAATTTTAATGTCTTGATATTTTTAATGTGATTGTTTTTTTATTTGGTAGGTGAAGAATCATGAGAGTTTGAATGCACGTGGATCTATTTAGATGTTTTTGAATATATTTCAAAGATAGTATTTTAGATACTTTTTATACAAACAGTAGATTGCTAAGAAAGCGACGTTTTTGTAAAAATAAAAGATTGTTTAGAAACTGATGATTTATAAATAAAGTAGAGTTTTTCATAAATGTACACTTTTCCAAGCACCACCCTCATGTATCTTCTATTCAGGACAAAATGAAAAATACCTATAAATACACATATTCTCATAGACTCGTCCATGACATTATGTGGGGGAAGAGTGTACCCAATCTTATGTTAAATCTTATTTTTCTCTCTCTCTCTCTATTTTATGTGTGCTGTTGTGAGATTTAGTTAGTGTACTATATTTGTGTATGTGCATGTGCAAGATATTATCAAGAATGGCATCAGAGCATGCACACATCTAAAGGGGTGTAATTCTCGATGTCTCTTCGTTATTTGTAGTATTTGTTCATCATTCGACATCTGTCTTGGTCTCATTAATTCTCATTCGGTCCAAGTTTTATTTGTCAATTCACATTTTTTTGGGTTCACTAGTGTCTTTTGTTATTTTTCTGAATATGTTATTGTGCACTATGCTCACTATGTTCACTATCACATTGTCACACTATGCTCACTTTACTCATTATACTGAGTGTGCCCACTATACTCACTGTGCTCAATGTGCTCACTATGCTCTATGCATTGTTCACTATTCGAGTTATAGTTTGATTCATTTTAAAAATTCATGTTATCAATTTGTTTACTCTTGTAGCTTACTCCAAGGCACAAACTAAGGCATAGAACTATGGCATCTTTGGCTTCCGTTGCACTCATGGTTCTCTTGGTTCACTTTTCTTCCCTTTGGTTCTATTGACAGTCATTGACTTTGCACAAACCATCTTTAACTAATGAGTGGCAATAAGAGCTTACATGTAGTGGATTTCAACCCACCACCTCTCACTTCCAAGAGATATATTTTATCCACTAGCCTATTCTCACTTGTCGATACTAGTTTTATATTTAACATTACTTCTCACGCTCTATTCTCCTTATTTATTTATTTATTTATTTATTTATTTATTTATCTATCTATCCTTAATTTATTTATTCTTATATATATTTTCAAGACAAAACCTTTCGTTTTCTATTTCAATTCTAATAATGCTATTTTTTTCACATGTTTGGTATTAGGTTTTGCGTCTACATAAGTCCATGGATCCTACCCATATTACAAAGGATTTTGAGAAGTTATTTGTTAAATATTATTTATTAAATGTATTATTCTTCATCATGGTATGTAATTAATTATGTATATTTTCTTGAATCATGGTTTTCCAAAAGTTATTCTATTAGATCAAGATGTTTGTTTTTGTAATCCCTTTTGGGTTGCATTAGTTCAAATTTGAGGTTCCAAAATAGACTTTAGCTCTATATTTCATCTTGAAAGTAATAGACAAAGTGAAGCTATGACTAGTAATATTTTAGATTTATTATTTTTATAATCCAAGTAATTTGATTATAAAGAAACTTTACTAATCACTTTTATTAGATGATCCTCCTTTACTTGAAGAGGTGGTTAAGATTTTAGTTCTAGAGAGAACTTGTTTATGATGTTACTATTACATGCAATGATAAGAAATATCTTAGATATTTGGTTAAATATAAAAATCACTCACTTGAAGAATCTCGATCGATTCATAAGACATCATTAACTGCACATTATGAGCACTTGATTTCTACATATCATTCACATTCACATCAATTTCTGGTTTTCCATTTCCATGCACGTTTTTTTACATGGAATATGCTTATGATTGTTGAGTGATAGGATATGTGACTCACCATCCATGTCTCTTTATTCTTATAAGCTAAGGTTAGTTTCTTCTCAACTAGGAGACATGTTATCATTAGGGCGAAAGACGGCCCAAAAAGGGCCGTGTAAGGATTTCAATTAGTTGTGCTAAATCGAGATTAAAGTTTTCAAATCCTTTAAGAAATTCCGTGTAAGTTCATTTAAAACGTATCTTATGCAAATTTTGAAGAGAGAGAAACTCGTATCATATCATTATGAAAAGTTTGTGTGATATCTTAGGCCTCAAAGTTTGTGCTCACCGGGCGCTGATCAAAATTTAAATTTTCCTCTTCTTTACGGACCTATATAATGTGTGCTGATGAAGTTTTGCGCTTTTTTTCTCTACTTTTCATAGCAGGCCTGTTTCTCCCTTTCACGTCATTTTAGACACTTGTCGATCATTTTTCATAGCAAATTATGGAGAACGTTAACCCAAATACTCTCGCTAAGCTTTCAAACAATCGAAATCATTGTGAAAAGTTCCATATCAACATTGCACTTAGTCAGGAGTATGCGACGACAAGAAAAGTATTCCGAAGGGCTCTTCATCCTCCTGAAGTGGATGGATTGCGAAAGGAAGGCAAGAAACATATGGACATATGGAAAGATAGATCTGTTTATCCAATTGATCCACAAACTAGAAGATACCCCCCTTTTCATAATCTTCATGATCTGATTAGATTTGTGGGAGATTCTGAGGATGGTTTACGAGGCTATTGTTCAAGGCTCTGGGATATTTCAAGGAATTATGTACAATACATAAACTGTTTACAAAACACACTACACCAGAAGAATTTACATATGAGGGAGCTAGAAAACAAATTATCCACTTTATCTTCTCAGTTAGAGTCTTTTAAGAAAATTAAAGAACCTCCTATAGGTTTGAGAATGCGGTCAAAACAAGTAAAACCTTTTTTAGATTTGACTGAAAAATCTGGCCAGAAAAAGAAAAGAATGAAAATTGTTAGAGATCATGTGACAAATGTGCTAGGTTTAAATATGTCGAGCAGTTTTGAGCACGTACATTTCTGTAATGAAATTTTGAGTCAAAATGATGTTTTAAGACTATTGAAACTGAATGAAAATACATGCTTGAAACGCTTTGTTTTTCAAAAACACATGACACAAATGAATCTTTTACTAGAACCATCTCAAATTCATAATATTTGTGATAGTGTCGAAGTGAGTAGGAAAGGTTATAAAGCAATTTCAAAAGTTTGGTGTGAATTTTTAAAATTTAACAAAGTTAGAAGTTTTGGATTGCCTAGACCCCATTATGTAGGAAAGTTTTGGCTCTGCTTGAATAAGAAGATCACATCAGTATTTGGTGAATATAAACATATTCATGATAACATGCCTTACGAAGTAGGAAAACAAAAGTTACATTTCAGTTACAATGCATTTAACAACATATGGATATATGTTATCAAACTTCAAACATACATGGTTCAGTTCTATAATATAAAAGAGCATGAATGTTCTAGTCTATTGAAATTTGTAATCAAACTTGATGAAGCTGAGCTTAAAAAACATCAAAAGATGGAGAGAATAAGCATTGCACTGATGAACAAAGCTTTGGACTATAGCCTTGGGAAATTGGATACTCCATCTCTCAAAGTACAATCAGAAATGGAGTTATGGTGGGTTGGTTGTGCTCAAGTTCCATCTGAGAGCCATAAAACAGTTAAATGGTTATTCTCACAGACAAACATTCCAAATGTTATCCAAAGGCATCATGCAGGAGAATTGTTGAATGTCAAAGACTACGGGAACTTTCAAGTTTAGTGGCATTTGAGTGGAGACCTAAAGACACTCAAATGCATGTTTGGTATAAGTGGGGGAGCAAATTCTAAGTACCCTTGCTTGTATTGCATGCAAAGCCCAAGCACAAATGGATGGATTGCTAGAGCTGAGGGTGAAGAGGCTCCTTCTAGACAAAATGTTATTCTTCATAACTACTCATCTTCTTCAATGATTTGGGATCCCATACTTCCAATAGCATTGACAAATGTACACATATGTACACTACATGCAGAGTTAAGAATCATTGACAAGTTGGTCCGTCTTCACTTGGATTATGCATATTCTATCAAGCCTACAACTCTTGCAGATGAATGCATAAAGAAATGTGAATGTCTTCCTTCAGAAATGGGATTTCATGGTGGTGATGTTCATCTAAGAAAAGATCCAAAGCTTTCACAAAATGCAGGTGATGTACTACAGGATGTCTCAATGGGAGGTGCAAAAGCAAGGAGATTCTTCAGCAACCACGATGGAAAACAAGTTAATGCCATGTGGAATTGTTGGAAAAAATTTTGTGAGGTCACGACTAATGTAAAAAGCAAACCAGCAATAGCGAAAAAGAGAATGGAGGTGTGGGTCAAACTAGATAATCTTTTAAAGATCATGAGGCAGTAGGTAACATCAAAAAGTTATGTGACAGATTTCGGAAAGGCGACCACATAGCTTATAGAAACCATCATAGAGGCATGGGGTGCCAAAGACATAACATACTACTTGGTGAGCTCCAAAGATATTTTATTCAATTTATTTATTTTTATTTGAAATAAAGATCTAATGAGATTCTTCTGCTCTTCTAGCTTATTCTTCTTGTGCATGGTGCATTCTTTGCAGCAAAGGAACCACTTGCCATGTGGAACACCCAAGGCATGGAAAAATCTCATTATCAAGCAAGGACAAGCTTCTTTAGGTGTACAAGGAAAGGAGGAGGATTAACAAAGAGCAATGCCTTCAGAGAGCTTTTTGATTGGTTCTTTAGAAGAACGACCTCATGCCAAATATAATCAGAAGGATATGGCTATCACCAGACAAAATCATCATGTATCAATATCACAAAATGATAAAGACCACATTTCAAACAGAGCTTTAATATTTGCAATGTCTTTTATTTCTTTGAGAAATAAAGATGTCATGTATGTACATTTCATGATGTATTATGCTTTGAAAAGAAATATGTCTATTACCATCAGATAACTTTGACCAGAGAATCAATAACAATTAATATTAGGCCATGGATCAATTACACCAAAAAAAATTGGAATGTCTTATATCACATTGGACAATTTCTGTATATGTACACTTCTAATGGAGAACTTGGAGAAATCTGACACAAGATAGAGATTTTGCATTGCTCCCATCTCATATCCTTAACCTAAAATTCTTGAGGATATAGTTAACTGTATACCTTGACGTCATCTTCCTCAAGTCCAAACATGACCGATGCAAGCAATAAGGCCCAATGAAAAATATTCGATGGGCCTTATCGCTTGCATTGATCGTGATCGACTTCTCAGTGTAAATGGAGACCTTGGAGAAAACCGATTGTGGCATCTCATCTCCCTAGCCTTAAAATCATGAGAATATTCTTTACTACATCCCTTGACCTAATCTTCCTCTTCAACTCCGAACACGACCGATGCAAGCGATAAGGCCCAACAGAAATTATCCGATGGGCTTTATTGCTTGCATCGGTCGTGGTCAATTTCTCAATAAAAATGGAGATCTAAGACAAAACCTTTAATTCATAAGAATGGAGATATGATCAAGCCATATCAGGAAGGCAATGTTTAAAGGGAGCAAGCAGTAGTCCTTTTCATGCTTTGGGCATAAATCAAGCTTCCCTCGCAAAGGGGATATCCTTTTGCATTTTCTTGTGATTTTAGCCCTATCTATTGGATATTTCCGAAAGATGTGAGGATGGACATAGGTTTTCTGAGAAATAGAAAGGATCCTTCCATTGACCAACCCCAAGAAAATCTCCCACTCATCCTTAAGAAAACTTTTTGATTTCTCTAGGAGTTTTTCAAAATCAGTTTTGGGGTTGAATATCGTCATTGCATCAGGAAAATAATCTACAATTAAACCCTCTCGAACCATGAAATCAAGAAGTTTCTCTGATGGAGAGACACTAAGGATCTCATTCATTCCCTCCATCTTAGCTGCAGCTTCTCCTGTATGTCTATTAGGAGAACACAACCGATGCAAGCGACTAAAGTGAGTCAACGTAGGTCAAACGGGGAAAATCGCTTGTATCGATCGCGTCGGGGACAAAAGAAAAATACGCATGAAAATGAGACAAATTCTCTGAACGTTCAAAATTTGAGTTTATGAAGGAGTAGCTATTTATAGGCGAGGGGGGACGAAGTAACGGTTGGATGATGTGGACCAATCATAGAGTGCCATGTAGCAAAGGTACGTTGGCCGATGCAACGGATAGATGATGTGGACCAATCAACTCATGCCACGTGGCAGTTGGAATTTGCAATGGCTATATGATGTGGACCAATCATGGCATGCCACGTGGAACCAATGGTCAACTTAGTTCTGGGACCTATTTAAGCTTCCCTATTCATTTCTTTCATTTTTTCTTGTCAACACTTGCCAAGCGTCGAGGTTCCATCGCCACCAAGTTTTTAAGCTGCTTCTTCACAATTTCTATAGAGAGCGCTCTCTACATTAGGTCATATGGACACGACCGATCCAAGCGACCATGGTACATACGAGATTTTTGGATAACCCTAATCTCTTGGATCGGTCATGTTTCTTAAATGGCATCAAGTCCTTGATCATAGCTTGCCAATTTTGGTTTCCTTAGTGAGGCTTGAGTATTACGCATTGTTACCTTTAGTTCAACTTGTATTTATTGAAATATGATGATGAATTCAGGGACGACCGATGCAAGCGATCACGGACATCCGGGCATTTACGGATGAATCCTATCGCTTGCATCGGTCGTGTCTCTGATAGTGGAAAGAGTCATTGATCATAGCTTTCAAATTATGTTTTTCTTAGTGATAATTGAGTATTTTTCATTGTAAAATATAATTGATCGATATTTGATGATGAATTCAAGGATGACAGATGCAAGCGATCAGGGACATCTGGGCATTTCCGGATGACTCCTATCGCTTGCATCGTTCCTGTCTCTGATAGTGGAAAGAGTCATTGATCATAGCTTTCAAATTATGTTTTTCTTAGTGATAAGTGAGTATTTTGCATTGTAAAATATATTTGATTGATATTTGATGATGAATTCAAGGATGACCGATGCAAGCGATCAGGGACATCCAACCATTTTCGGATGACTCCTATCGCTTGCATCGGTCATGTCTCTAATAGTGGAAAGTTTCATTGATCATAGCTTTCAAATTATGTTTTTGCTTAGTGAAAATTGATTATTTTGCATTGTAAATTATATTTGATGATGAAATCAAGGACGACTGATGCAAGCGATCAGGGACATCCCGACCTTTCTGGATGACTCGTATCGCTTGCATCGGTCGTGTCTCTGATAGTGGAAACAGTCATTGATCATAGCTTTTTTAGAGTAATTTTTGACAGTGGAAAGAGTCATTGATCATAATTTTTTGACAGTGGAAAGAGTCGTTGATCATAGCTTTTTGAGAGTAAGTTTCCACTTTTCCTAATTCCTTGCCTTAAGATTCTGATTTTGTGCAGAGTATCGCTAGGACCAAAAAGACAACAAGGAAGTTGTACCCTGAGGGTCAGGACCAAAATGCCCAGGGGGAAAATGTCCAGAAGCAAAATCCCCAGAAGGTTCAAGACAATGTGCCAGACAAGCCTTCAAAAAAAAGGGTCAAGTACCATGTAAACTCCTTGAGGGAAATTAGAAGAGCTCAAAAGTCTGTGGGATTGTTGATCCCTAGACTTCCATTTATGAGAGTTGTCAAGCAGATCTCAGCCAACCTCTGTTCTTTAATGAAGACCTCATCCTTTGTCAATGTGAGGTGGCAAACTCAAGCACTGATATGCCTGCAAGAAGCTGCAGAGGACTTTGCTATTGATTTTATGAATGATGCCTATTTATGTGCTGCTCATTCTCATAGGGTAACACTAATGGTGAAGGATTATTTTATTGTTTCAAGAATAAGATATAAATTTGATAAAGCTGTGGTTCCTATTGATCACCATGATCAGAAATTTTTCGACATTTTAAATATACCTCCAACTCGAGCACCAAAAACAATAGTTTTCATTGAAGAGATCAACCCTCAGGTCACTCATGATCATGAAACTAGAACTGCAGCAAATAGTGAGTAGGAGAGGAAAAAGCAAGGATTATTTACGGAGGAAAGTGTCATCTTAACTCAGATTCAAAAGTTATAGAAAGCAAATAAAGAGCCCCTCAAGAAAGGAGATGGGCACATAATAGTTGTTGCAATGCCATGGCAAAAAGATTGGTTTCTTGACATTACACCTGAAGACAACAAAATGTTGAGGGAGCTTCATGTTGAAATATCACATAGTGTTGTCAACATTTCACTCAGGTATAATTTTGTTTTGCTTTTGTTTTGCTTAATTTTCTAGTTCCTTAACTAAATTTTTATTGCTTGATTTGTAGGGTTCTTCTTCAACAATGTGAGGAAGTGGTTCAAAAAAAAGTATTTATTTTAGATCCTCTGGTGACACAATGTTTTTTGCATAAACATGGAGATGCCAAGTCCTTTCTACAGGATTTTACAGAAGAGGTAGAATGTGTTATGTACCCATATATAGAAAAGTAAGCATTCATCTTCATTTTGGAAAGATATTTGTTTCATTTAAGAAAGTGTATTTACATGCAACTCATTGACAGGGGCCATTGGAGTTTGATTATTGTGGACTTCAATGCATATCAAGCTCTTTTCCTCAATTCTCTTCAATCAAAACATGGGAATTGCAAAGTGTAAGTTACTATACATTTTGTTGTTCTCTATTTTAAAGCCATGCCATCCATTCTGGTTTTCACTTTACAATGCAGTGCTACAGAGCTTCTCAAGATGCACATTGATCAGAATTTTCTTGGAATTTCTAAAATGAATGAACAAAAGCAATTTGGATACATACAAATTCATGTGCCATTGCAGAGAGACTCAACATCATGTGGCTGGAGAGTGATTGCAAATGCTATAAGATTTTTGGAAAGAAGGTTTTTACAGTCCTGAATTGAATTTATGAGACTACCCAGATGCATGGATCATCTTGATCAGAAAGAGAGCAATTAGTGGCATCATGAAACATGTAATCTGCCCATATGATCCAGACTCACCTCCACCCCCTCCACCTGATAAACAAAAGTCTGAAGATAAAAAGAAAGGGCTTCCTCTTTACTCACCATTAAAGCATAGGAACAACAAAAAGAGTCAAGCTAAAAGCTCCGAAAAGGGATAGAAGCAACAGAGAAAACAGGGCTCCAAAAAGGATAGAAAGGGTTGAATCATTTTTGAGTCTTAGATTGAAATCTATTGTAAAACCAACATAGGTTGGAAGATTTATTTATGTACAAATTGTATGTACTTATGCCAATCTTCATATGGAAGATGGTCATTGTAACCATATTTATTTGGCTTTAAAATATTTATATGCTTGAGAAATATACAGTTGTATTGAACCTCTTGAGAGTTAAACAAAAGTTCATTGCATGGTCCAATTAAGTTTGTTCGTGTCACAAATATGAATGCATTGTGGGTTTATTACTTCATTCTTGTTGGAAATTTTAAATTGGAGAAGATACAGAATGATATAAAGAATTAAGAGGACACGACCGATACAAGCGATACGGGGAATCGAAGAATTTTTTATTGCCCCTATCGCTTGCATTGGTCCTATTATCCATTTCATCGCTGTTGCTAGTTGTTTTTATATTCATGAGTCAAATCTTTACGCAAGGTCACTTTTTGAAGTCTCGCATGGTAGTTTGCTAACACGACCGATCTAAGCAATAAGGGCCATCCGACAAGTTCAGATTGCACTAGTCGCTTGCATATGTCGTCGTCTCTTATCTTGTCTCCTCTGTTTTATGCCTTAAGTCATGCTCTTCTAATTTTGAAATACCAAACCTGGAATTGGAATTTGCACTAGGTTCTCCACCCTCTCTTATATTACTTGTTATGTGTACCATGATAATTTCTCTTGCATTACTTGAGGACAGAAAAGCTAGATAGAATCAAATTATTTTATTGAGACTAATGTGCACCTTTGATAGACTATAATATTTTAATTGAAATTAGATATTGAATTCTAGATCTCTTGCTCATCTAGAATTAACTTATGAAAGTTCCTGCATAATTATTTCTTAGTTGGAACCTCATCAGAATGTTATGATTAGACTAAAAAATGCCAATATGAGTTTAGATGAAGGGGGATAATT
Organism: Ceratopteris richardii; assembly: GCA_020310875.1. NCBI lineage: Eukaryota > Viridiplantae > Streptophyta > Polypodiopsida > Polypodiales > Pteridaceae > Ceratopteris > Ceratopteris richardii. Next base: position 184,607,169 of record CM035412.1, read on the forward strand.
GAAGTCATCAATTCACTCTTGCAAATAAAAATCAATGGAAATATGAAATAAAGGACCTTAAAATATATCTAAGAATCTCTTGGTTTATATTCTTATCATTGTACAATAAGAACCTCATCAAAATCTTGAAAGTAAATTAAAAATGCAAATATGAATATAGACATTTAAAATTAATAATTTAACACACATTCTTTGTCACCATCATGCAAAGAAAATTCAATGGAAGTATTAATAGAAGCTTCTATTAGAGGAAGATACACTATGTAAGAATTTCAGGGTTAACTTGTTACAATCGTAAAGGTTGGAACTTAATCACCCTTGGTGGTAGGCAACTTATGCAAGAAAATGATTTCTCTGATCTCATGTTAACTATTGCATCATCAATTGAGAATCTACACTAAGATGATACCTCATCAAGGTATTCTAGGAGCTCCCTTATATTTCTGAGATTCCAATTTGTAGTGACAATTATTTTCCTTGATTGAAAATCTGGATGAATCAATACTTCTAACTCAAATTCTGGATAGCTCTCCTCTGAGTCCAAGGCTATCCAAAGTCCAAGCTTTTTGTCCACCTTCTATAGTCATATCCTAGAGCCAGAGATTGTCGACATATCTGATATGAGATTGAAAGAGAATTGGGACTAACTTTACATAAATTAATGTCACCTAGCTTTTGAACTTCTTTGTTATCCCATTCCCTACCTAAAACATCATCAATCTTTGAAATACAGACTCTCCTATTCAACCACATTGTTTTTGTTTTCTGTAATAACATGTTTTTAAAGCATGCTACAAATACATGAATGGGCAAAAACCATTGAATCTTTATCCTTCTCGAAATTCGGCTGTTGACATTGCCTTTTGGATATCAAATTTAATTTTGCATAGAAAACTTGAAACTTTTGAATGATTAGGAGCATCCCAATCTAAAGAAGAGATGTAAGGACCAGGTACATTGTACAAGATTTCCATAAGAACTCCTCCCTAATGGCACTTGATAATCTGCATAATGGACAAATAACTCTATGCTATTGAAAAATTGAACAGATTTGTCTACATACATGAGTTCTGCATATTCTTTATGAAGAACTCTGAATGTTCCTGTTAAACATTCAATAGGTTGCCATTCCACAATATTGGAAGGAAAGATATCTGTAGTACAAAAACATATGGTTTATTATACAAAAACAACTAGAAGGATAGAAGAGCATTGTCAAACTTCACTTACAGTACGAAGGGAATTGCAGATGATTTTCTAGAACAAGATCCTTAGCGTTGTACACATGTTGTACTCGTGCAAACCAACCGCATCTCTTCAATTTGAAACTGAGAATATGTCCCTTCTAGTGGTTTCTTGTTTTGTATCTTTTGGCATGCTTGACTTTATGGGCACTTCTGCAGCTAGGAAGCATAGTAACCCATTCATTTACTTTCACAGAAAGAGGTTTCCACAAAGAATCCTCTCTTCTGTTGTAAACCTCACATGAAGTTACACGATTGGAAGGATGACGAGAAGAAGAAGCCATTTGAACTTAGGAAAAGAAGAATGTTCAAAGCGAGAAACCGACGTTCACAAATTTTGGCTCTATTTATAGAGAAAAAGGCTTTGTACATGTGGAAACTTTTGATTTGATGTAAACCCTGTCGCTGAATGATCATGAAATGTTGTGAACCCAAAAATATTTCATATCTTCAAAAATCAATTCCTTCTTTGAAATTCGAGAATATGCTTTGTAAAGTGTGCAAAAGTATCTTTTTTTGCATCAAACTGAAAAATTGTACACTGAATACGAGACTCTTCATCACTTTAGCCGCGCTTTTAGAGAAAATTGTATTAAAAAAAGAAATTCTTCATGCGGTTAAAAGAGACAGCAATGTTATATTCTTGTACACGTGTAAAGACGCTATTTGTCAATTTCCTTAATCTCCCATTAGCAAACAACCCCTTTTCGGCCGTTTTTCACCCTAATGAGTTTGTGGAATAATAAAATGTTGAATTGATTTTAATGCATTGAGTTTTTTAATATGATTGTGTTCTCATTTAGCAAGTGAAGAATCATGAAGGCATGAGTGCACGTGTATTCATTCAAATATTAATGAAGATACTTAAAAGATAATATTTTAGATATTTTTTTGTAAAAATAGTAGATCCTTTAGAAAGCAACATTTTTGTAAAAATAGTTGATCCCTTAGCAAGCGAGAATTTGTCAATGAAGCCGATTTTTCTTAAATGCATGCTTTTCAAAGTGACACCTTCATGTATCTTCTATTCAGGACTTAATGAAAAAAACCTATAAATATAGATACTCTATTATACTCATCCTTCACATTATGTGGTTGGAGCTTATAGCCAACCTTGTGTTTAGTCTCTTTTCTCTCTCTCTATTTTTTGTAAGCTTTTGTGAGATCTCATTACCGTAGTATCTTTGCCTACATGTATCTATAGGATATGGTCAACGACAAGAGTCACATATGCAATGTGAACGTTCCAAGATATCATTGAAAAGAATTATTTTATGAGCCTTTCTCTTGTTGTCTCTTTCTTGTTTCCATTCTTCCTATTCGGCAACCACTTTGGTTTTATGCTTTTTCCATAAGCTCAAAACCTTTTCTAAAATCATAAAAGCCCTCTTCAATTTTTATATTCAAATCTTTAGATAACTTAGCTATTTCTTCCTCACGTGTTTAACCTAATTGGTTACTAATCTTAATACGCTATGAGCTTGGAAGCTCTCTATATGTATGCATCTATTTCGAAATGTATGTATATAATTACTCTTTCCTCACATTCTCTATATTTAACTCATTACTTATTTAATGAGGTTCTGTGCTTGTCAAATTTATCTACTTATGTATGCATGTATGTATGTACGTATGTAGATTTTTATGTATGTATATATGTAGGTAAGTATACGCATATCTATGTATGTAAGTATATATGTATGTATATATATATATATATATATATATATATATATATATATATATATATATATATATATATATATATATATATATATATATATATATATATATATATATATATATATATATATTTGTATGTGTGTGTATGTGTGTGTGTGTGCATGTTTGTATGTATGTATGTATCTATGTATATATGTCGAGAGAGAGAGAGATTGAGAGAGATAGATAGATAGATAAATAGATAGATCGATGGATGGATGGATAGCTAGATAGATAGATAGATAGATAGATAGGTAGGTAGATAGATAGATAGATACATAGATAGATAGATTGATAGATAGATAGATAGATAGATAGATAGATAGATAGATAGATAGATAGGTAGATAGATAGATATGCATGTGCTTGTATGTTTGTGTGTATCTATGTATGTATGTACATACATATGCATGCAAGTATGTATACGTAAATGTATGATGTCTTATAAGTATCTATATATGTATGTAGCTATGTATGTTGTGAAGAACAAGAATGATGTGACTTGGTATCAGCTCCCATCCTTTTTATAGCTCTTATCTAACTATCAACAATCCCTTTCGAGGCTCCTCTAATCATTTTGCAATCATGTTTAAGTACCTCAACATAGAGTTCTCTACCATGCGACCTTGATTATCCCCAAAACAACGAACTTCTAGTTGATTCATGTACATAAATGTATGCAATGCAAAAACCTCTACTTATTCTAGAGAACCATTCTCAATGGTAAAGAAGGAGCCACCAAATTTTGGGGAACAAAAAATGTAGTCTTTTTTAATATAGGAGGGCTCTAGTTGTCGAAAATACTAGATGCTTTGGAATACGACAATTATTCTAGACTTCCGATTTCCATTTGAGCATATCCGTCAACTAAGAATAATCCTTCACTTGGTAGTACTCTAGAAATCCCTCTAAGGCCTAAGAGCTTATGTGTGCATCATAAGAACTCTTTATAGCCTCAAATTGCTTTGCATAGACCTTTTCTACTAATTGGTCACTAGTTGTCACTTGTAGATCCCTTGGTGTCCAACGCTTTTCCCAATAGATATGCCACTAAAAAATTCTTAACTTACCATATCTATGGACTAAAGAAGATAATCTACCCAGCTAGAATAAGAATTTATAATTTTCTCATTAGAATTTGAGGCACCTATGGAACTTCAACAAACTTTTTTGCCAACTAGCTCAATATAGAAAAAAAAAATAGGAAAACAAGAATCAAAGAGACTCAACTTGTTTCAAGTGAAGAAACTCACTCTATATCCTACCGTCACTATGATCGAAACAAATCTAGTTACCTTTGGGATGTCTATAGCATCCCACATCCAAAAAATATCCCAACAATACTTTGGCACACCCAATGGCAATAGAGACTCAAAGTATGAGCTTATGTGAGTCTCCTTGAGCTCCTCTGACATACTAAAAAAAATATGAGTGCATGGTTGCATCAACATATCAAAATATCCTAAACATTTAGTTCAATGGGTAAAACCTATCTCTAAAACTTTGCGTACTCTAAAAAGGTACAAATTCTCTGGAGTGCTTATATCTCAAGTTCCCATTTTGCAGATCTTGCCTTCCCATTTCAAGTTGATTGGTTTATGAGCTTGCCTTTTTTTCAAAAAACATATAGTAATTGGATCAGCTTTTGCCTCTAGTATAGAATATATTAAGGTCCCATGAGTGATTTCTTAATAGAAAAGCTAATGTCAACTAATTGACTTCTCTTACATACAATATGTCCTACACCTATGGGGGAAAACATTTAGTGTACCATATTAGCATAGTTAATACCCAACATACATTTGAAAATTGAAACAAAAAAAGACTATTAGAACGAAAACGTGCTAGAGCCATGCATCTCCTTCCAATCTTATGCCTCTATATATAACTACCCAAACCAATAAAGAGCACAAATCTACCATGAATGCACAAGTTCATCTGCAGTCTCCTCCATTCCTATAGTACATTCCACTAAAGTCCACTAGTGTTACACATACTTGGCACTCAACTTAACTCTCTCTAGATTCAAGTTCACTCATGTTAGCTCAACATAGAATGCTCTAGAGTTCTTTGGACAAAACTCACTTCCCATGCTCCCCATGGGGATTCAACCAAAAACATCATCCTTGCTAGCCTTAAGACTTAAGGAGTATGCGAAATTGATTACTTTTTTTAGATAGCTCGTGAACCTATGCTAAACGTCTAGCCTCAACATTTGTGCCATGCACAGGTGACCAAATAGTGTTGGAGTCCACATCTATCTGAGCAAGCTAGACTCTTATATTATAGAATTAATTTATAACATTCTTCCACCTTGGGAAATATTTTTTTCCTCAAAAATAAATCTATATAGAAAACTAGAGGCATACCCTGAGCCTCAAGCTCTACCCAATAAGAAAATTTCTTCATCTTTGTAGTGGAATTTAAATGCTATTCCAAATGAAAGAAACTAGACTATTAGGACCACCATGTGTTCGAGAGATGACTCTTCTCCCAATGTGATGCCTCTTTATATAGTTAGTCCAATGAACGACGACTAGATGTCCATCTAGAGACCACAAGTGCATCTGGTATCTTCTCCACCCATTTAGTACCTTTCACTAGAGTTCACTAGTGATAGGTGTACTTTCCACTCAAGTTAGCCTCCCTGAACTCAAGTTAACTCAAGTTAGAAAGCCCTAGATCTCTTTTGGGAAAACTTTCATCCCCTTCTCCCCATGGGGATGGAACCTAAGAACTCTTTCAGAGCCTTTAGACCTAACCCGTAGGCTAATTGCATTACTTATTCTACAGAGCACACGAACATATGCTTAATTCTAGTTAAAACGAAATATGAAATTATCTATTGCTATACACTTATATTGATCTCTCTCTCTCTCTCTCTCTCTCTCTATATATATATATATATATATATATATATATATATATATATATATATATATATATACATATACATACACACACACACAAATATATATATATATATATATATATATATATATATATATATATATATATATATATATATATATATATATATATATATATATATATATATATAGAGAGAGAGAGAGAGAGAGAGAGAGAGAGACAGAGAGAGACAGAGAGAGATACTCACACACACACACACACACACACACACACACATATATATATATATATATATATATATATATATATATATATATATATATATATATATATATATATATATATATATATATATATATATATATATATATATATATATATATGTGTGTGTGTGTGTGTGTGTGTGTGTGTGTGTGTGTGTGTCTGTGTGTTTGAGAAAACGAAATCATCAATATACATATATACTCGGCTTGGCATGCTCATGGCTATCACAACATATCATGATGCATAAAACCCAAATTTGAAACATTCTATTGTTTCAAGAATCAACTCTCAGGAAATCACATTTAAAGTTAACTTTAATTGCTTTTGTACTCATGCAAATTTATCACATTTCTCCACTAGATTAGAAAAATCTATAATATTTTTATGCTCGTAAAAATCACATGAATTGGATATACCTTCGAAACTCAAAGAGCAGTTCTTTATCAACACTTAAAACTAAAGTATCAAGTCTCAAACTAATAAAGTGACCTCCAAAGTCCAAATTATTTATAATAAATTCAGCTTGTCTTTTCTAGTTTGGATAAATACTTTTAGACTCTACAATATACAAAAAAGGTCTTTGAAATATTGATCCTCTCTCTACTCTACCCAACAATATTTGAGCTTGCCACCATTGAATCTGCAATCTTGGGCATGCTTTTTAGTTATGAAAGAAGAAATGTCCAAAATAGATTGAACCATGCATACGTTGTAGATTCCATATTCTTTTAGTCAATTCAAAAGATTAATTCTAAAATAAAGCATCAAATTATGATCTATCATGTGTACTATGGACGCCTATTGATCTTTGGCGAATCCTTAGCAGTTAGTTTATTGGGTAATAGAAAGTACTTGAGTGATGAAATGATGTGAAAATACTCTAAATTTTGTTTATGATATTGAAGTATACCTACTTGTGAAGATTTCTTCTGAGCTGTATAATGTTTGTGTCTTGTTTTTTTCCATAATGGCAAAATACGTAACAACTCTATGTGCAATTTGCATAATAAATGCACAGATTTATTTTCCCAATTTCGCCCAGATATCCTCCAGTAAAGATGGCTAGTAGCCTGAAAATCCATGGTCCTATTCCTTGCGAATGTGTATATTCAAAGTTGTGAACGAATGAAACAAACCATCTCTGTGAAATGGTTTCTCTCCAACTTAAGAATTTCTAAACGTATAATTTTGTTTTTAGAGATTCCTTCACTCATCAATTGAGTTCCAAAAATCACAAAGTTATGTGGTAAGATAATTTTAATAATAATTGCAAAGAAATAAAAAATCATTCAATTTGAATACTCCAAAAAAGCGTACTTCCTTCGTTTTCATAGTCTTCTCCCCATCTCCATCCAGGTCTCAATTGCGACACTAGAGCACTAACATGGGCCTTGAATATCAAAACCTTGTAATAAATCTTTGAAATTTATGAATGGTAATTCCAACTAGATGCCTTGAAAGTGGTCAAAATCAAATTTTATTTTGGACTTTATATTGATCATAATAGCCAAAAAATGTTTCATTAGGCAGAGATTTTCTTTGCACTTGATAGTCATTAAGCATAGAAATTTTTTGAGCAGCTTTTTCCTTAATTATGATATTTTTTTGCTAATTTACCATCATTAATTATATCCTTGTCATAATTTATTATCATTAATTATATCCGTAGTAGAGAGGCCCCTATTACGTCTTTGAAGTCCTAATAAAACTTACCATCATCTCTCCTCGACACATTATTTGACTATTGAGATATTATAAACAAATCCTTGAGAATTCGAGAGCCTGGCTTGAGTCCTAGTAAATAGGTGATCTCGAGTTATAATGCACTTTGGACATTGTATTATGGATCAACATTCAAATACTTTCTAGATTGCTACTTATTCACTATCTCAAAATAAAATATTTAGACATCTTTTCAACCAGAATTGAACATCCAAGAGCTAGAAATGTTTTTATATGAAGAACTCACATCTACTCACAAGCTCAAAAATATTTAAGCTCATTCGCGTAATCGTTCATTTCTCTTTATCCAGCAACATGGACATCTATCCATGCATATATTGATTATTTGTATCAAACCTTTAAATTATGCAATTCAACACTTGATTATGACAGATACCAAAATCCACCCAATCGTCATTTAAATTCCTTGATTGCTTTGAAAAAACTCACATGTAGTGCGCTTACACTTTCCTCATAGATTAAGAAATGCATGAATGTTGCCATTAGGGTGTGTTTCACTTTCTAATTTTTTCTTTTTAATCACACATCTACAAGCATATTCATTCATTTCGGTGCATGTAAGAAGATGAATATAGAAGCTCTTTGTGCTAATCAAAACATATAGTTGTACATCTTTTCACATATAAAATTGCATGAAAAGATATTCATGTATAAATAGATGTTTGCACGTACTCATAGTGTTCTAAATATATTGAAATTTTTATTTAAACATTTAGTTGTGTGGATTTGTATAATTGAAGTTACATACACTTGTTCATGTATTCATATACACATATATTCTTATCAACCATATACACGTTGATGTGTATGCATTTTGCATGCTGACACACACACACACATGCATGCACACACGCACATACACACACACACACACACACACACACACACACACACACACATATATATATATATATATATATATATATATATATATATATATATATATATATATATATATATATATATATATATATATATATATATATATATATATATGTATGTGTGTGTGTGTGTGTGTGTGTGTGTGTGTGTCTATGTATGTATGTATGTGTATGTAGTGTTTCCTCAATCACTATCTATCCTCAATTGCAAGCTTTAGATCACTCAAGAATAGTAGAAGAGAGAAAAAGAGAACTTGCACAACCTAAGGGAAAATTTGGAACACAAGAGTAGACAAGATATGGCTCAGAGAAAGAGAAATTCTACTATTATAGATTTTTATCAATCGATATAATAGCTTTAGAAAATATCTTCTTGAGGAAGCCTCTATCTCCCGACCACCCCCAAGCTTTCACAATCCCATTCAAAATCGCACTCTCAATCGCACTCTTAGTCTCACTCTAACTCTCAATCACAAGGTGAGTCTCTAATTTTTGGATTCTTCCTCTTATAAAAAAGTTGATCACTACCCAAAGATGTGTGCAAACCACCAAATCTAGAAAAATCTGATTCTCCACAAAACTTTTGTTAAAAGCATGCAATTCTAGTAGTGATTTTTTAGCCATACCTATCCAAGAATAGAATAAAAGCACCAAAAAGACATAACAAAAGACATCTATAATTACACATGACAACACATGTGATTTAAAATTTCAGATTTAAAAGCTTTATTTTGTGAGAGACACGTTTTCTTAGTTTTTTGATGTGCACAATAGTGCTAGAGATGAACTAGGTCAAAATTTGCATCCAAGTATCACTTTTGAGCTCTCCAAGTTTAGAAATTTGAGGGAGAGAATAAAATCAAAACATTTTCTTATAGTGAACTAAATATAGATTCCTAAATGAGGATCTTAAACCATGATTTATTGAGATTTCACAAACTCTTTTATTCTCTTATGCATGCTCTACCTTTCTCTCATTCAACATTTTTCTTAATTCTTTCATTTTCACATTCAATTTTGAACCCAAAAAATGATGTGGATAAGGTCCAGAGAGAGTATAAAACTTGTCATACCAAAGTTTTTCTACATGAATAAGATGAACTAATTATTGAGTCTAAGCATTTTGCCCACAATATGATTGGAAAGTTTAAAATGAATTATTGCACTATCGAAAGGCCTATTACATTGTATGTCTGTGTGTATGTGTGTGTGTGTCTGGCTTTGTGTGTGTATTTATATATAAAGTAGAGATTTAGGTCATTAGTATTCATAAATTCATGTATTTATTATCATATATAATTGGCAATATGTCTATCAATAAAGCATTTTATGCATGTATGTATTCTATCTCTATGTGTCGATAAATATGTGCGTGAACATTTAAACACTTACATCTTTTTCTTCTACACGTTATTGTGCATATACGTACATACATATATCCACATGTGTAGACATCTATATATATTCATGTAAGCTTGTATGCATGCATCCTCATCAGGTTGATGCTTTTATTTTTATCTACACTATTGTTCTTTACAAAGACTTACAAGTGAGAAAGTAAAATATATTCTTTGTTTTTTTCTTTTAAGTATCTCCAAAAGATAGAGACATGAAAACAAAAAACAAATTTTCTCTTATGCATCCGTGAAATCTCCTTCTCTCCATGTCCATCTCCATCTATGTTTCTATCCCCATCCTTCCAAGAGCTTCTTATACATGCAACTACCAATTGTGATGGTCAAGAATGATGTGCCTAATCACGCCTCCCATCCTATCTATAGCCCTTATGTAGTGACCATGTAGAACCCTCTCCAAGGATACTCATCTCAAATTTAAGAAGAAGTACCTCAATATGGACTTCCCTCATTTGATGACCTTGGTTATCCATTGAGAAAGGAACTTTAAATCGTTGAAGTTGAAGCTTCGACCTTAATACATAGACCTTTGGATGGATGCCACTTGAAGCTAGAGGAAGCAAGAACTCAAGCACGAGAAATCAAGATCGATTTTGAATTCTAAATACCCCTCAAAAGAGCCATAAATCTTCAATCAGACTTGGATGTGATAAAAGCCTTTAATTTAGGAAAATTGGTTCTTAGCTCATAGGGAATCTTTTCAAATCTATATGTACACACAAAGTGCTTTGAGCTTCAGATCCCACCTTTGTGTGTGTGCTCTTCGAGTTTAGGAGGCAAGCTAGTATGAACTTAAGCTTAGCAAGATGCTTTCTAGCTTGCTTGAAGTTTTTTAGTAGACTTTGTTAAGCCATATCTTGCTCAGATTCCTATGTGTAAGAGCTACATTTCTCTAAGTGTTAAGCAAGGTTTCCTTAGCATTCCTCGCTCATTTCTTATAATCTTTGGTTTGTTAGATATCTATCTTTTTTTTCAAAGTTTTTCCAAATCTCATATTGATTCTATTCACATTCTAAGTTAACCGAGTTGAGAAGTGAGAAGTGGTCTATTGGTTAATGACTAATGAAGGCTATAACTTTCCTATCTTGTAGGCATTGATTTTCCTCGTAGGAATAATCATTTTGATTGAAATAAGTTCAGTTGCCAAGGTCTCTTAGTTTAGTTTATGTGTATAAGATCTCTTGGGTTGAGTCCCAAAGAGTTTAGAGAATGGATTGTTAGAGTCTATAAATTTATTGGAAGTGTGTTTCTGAGGTCACCTATGCTTGAAGGCTACATAGGGCGATTCTTTCTTCTCCCATAAATGGTATACAATCATTTTGACATACAAAAGCATTCAAGGAGGACCAAGAGATTCCACTCAAGGATATTGAAGGAAGGAGAGTTGCGGGATCTTGTTCAGAAGCACACAACAAGCAAAAGAAGGTCCACTATTGAAGAAGGAGAGCATGAATCTCACCTTTTGGGAATTTTTGGAGTAAAGAGGCAAACAATATTTTTATTTCTCTCTTCTCATGCATCAAAGCCATCAAGAAGAGTGCATTAAAAGTACTAATCAAGAAATTGGACAATAATAATTATTAGCCATGGAAATCTAGAATATCTATACATCTCATTAGTGGCATAGATTCTAGATCACGATTAAGAGAGAATCAAGCTCTTGATCAACTAAGAAATTTCAGAGAGTGGAATGAGAGAGATAAGAGATTCATCTTCATATTATCTGAACATATTCTCATGGCCATGATAGGGCATATACAAGATCTAGACACTTCCAAGAGGGTATGGAAAACTCTAGAGAAACTTTACTTCACTTCAACCAAAGCTAGGAATATTCAATTGAAGAATGAACTTAGCAACTTGAGGAAAAACCCATAGTAGCAATGTAAATGAGTACATTAGGAACATTAAAGAGTTCATTGATGCATTGGTTTCCATATATTGTCACATACATGATTATGAACTAATTTCATACACATTGAATGGGCTCAATGATGATGAGAAATGGAATTTAGAACATCTATGTATGTTAGAAATACTCTTCTCCACTTTGAGCAGTTGATGGCCTTGATGGTCTCTAAGGTGATGAATATAAGAGGCTCAAACACAAAGGGAACAAAATCCAAGCTTTTTATGCAATAAAGGCAAAGGAAGAGGAAAGAACGAAGGTAGAAGAAGAGTTAGACAAGTTGAGAGGTTGAAATGGTTATTTTGATCAAGATCAAGGAACCAAATACTCATCAACAAGAAGTAGAGGCAAATCTAGAGGTAGATTTAGGAAGGTTCAACTAGAAAAACAAAAACCTAGAAGTTTGCTTCATTTGTGCAAACTATGGTCACGAAGCAAGGGATTGTATGAAAGAGAGATGAAAAAATGAACCTACAATGTTCGAGGTAATTATGCATCCCCTTCAAATGAAAATTAGAGCATGCTAGCTATAATGGAATTGAGTAACTACAATGCACATGGGTCAATCACATGGTACAATGATGAATACTCAATTATTCAAGACATTAAGAGGACGATGTTAGTCATAGGATTACCTAATCTATATAATCCAAACCTTAAAAATTTGTGTGAAGTTTGTAAATTGGGAAAGCATACTAGGTTTCCATTCAAGAACAGAGACTATGTAATCTATCATCCACTTGATGTCATCCATACACATATTTGGGGACCAACAAAGGAGAATCCAATTGGAGGTAATATAAACTTTGTAAATTTCATTGATGATTGCACAAGGATGAATTGGCTCTATTGTATGAACCATAAATAAGACGTATTTTATTACTTCAAGAAGCTCAAAGCTATGGTTGAAAGCGATTGTGATAGTTACATCAAATGTTTTATGCCAAATGGAGGGAAAAAATAATTTTCCCATGAGTTCAGAGAGAAACGACATCAAGAGAAAAATCACATGCATGTACACACCATAAAAAAAAAGGTTTGGAGAGACAAAGAATAGGTACACTACGTAATGTGCAAAGGCCATGATGAAGGAGATGGGTATGCCCAATTAGTATTGGGCTTATGCAATAAGAACCACTATATACATCATGAATAGGGCTCCCACATCATGTATACATGCTATCACAGCTGATGAAGGTTTGTATAATAGGAAGAAAAATGTATCAGACTTGAGAGTCTTGGATTGCACATGTTATATATTAATTCCAATTGATTTGAGGATCAAGCTTGATGATAAATAGAAAAAGGTGTGTCTTCATAGGGTATGCGGATGATCAAAAGGGCTATAGATGTTACAAACCCACAAAAAAAGGAGTTGAAGATATCAAGGTACGTAATTTTGATGAGTTCATACCTTGGTATGCCACAAAAATATCCATATCACGTAATGAAGATGAAGAAAAGAGGGTATCAAGGGATGAACCAGAGAGAATGGATATTACTAGACTAAAGCAGTCAAGTTTGGAACCATCCCAGGACAAAGTTATTCTTGTACAAATGTAATTAAGTCATGCAACCAGTAAAGGCAAAGCCAAAGTCACAAAAATAGCAGAAGATGAAGATACTTGGATTGATCTTAATACAAACCATCATGGGAAGAAGGGGGAGAGCTCAAAGAACAACAAAACAAAAATTACCTAAATCAATGTAATCAGGACATAAGAAGATCTCATAGGGAATTTATCTAGTTGAAAGACATACCTATGATTCTTGCTTGGCTTGATATTCTACTTACATGAACAAGGTTGTTGAAGAACCCACATGTTTTGAATAAGTGAAAATAGGGAGGGAATGGAAAGTGGTTATCTAAGAGGAGATCAAGGCCTTGGAGGAAAATCACCTTGGACCTTTGTGCCAATTAAGAAGGATATGAAGATAAATAAAAACAAATGGGTTTATAATGTTAAAAAAAAAAACACTGAAATGGTGGTTTTATTTCGTATAAGGCTAGACTTGTATCAAAAGAATTCGATCAAACATATGCAATAGACTATGAGGATACATTTAGACCTATGGATAAGATGAATACCATGAAGCGTTCATTCCCATTGCAGCAAGCAAGAATTGGCAGATGTATCAACTTGATGTAGGTAATACATTTCTAAATATGCAGCTAGAGGTGCTCATGTAGATGGACTAAACACAAGGGTTTGAAGACAAATTCAAGGATGGTTATGTTTGCAGGTTCAAGAAAGCATTACATGGTCTCAAGCAAGGCACAAGGGCAGTAAGTCAAAGACTTGTTGACTATTTGTGGATGCCATCAAAGCAAGGGACATCCATCATTGTTCTACAAGAGGGAAGGTGAACCATCTTTTTTCTTATGTCTATGTAAATGACTCAATTATTACAAGTGATCATGAAAAAGCTATCATGGACATCAAAGAAAAGTCTTGAAAGGAGTTCAAGATCTCAAACCTTGGAGATCTAAGGTGTTTTCTAGGTATTTGTTGGCATACAAGTCATAGTATTGAGGTCTGATACAAGGACAATGGTATTTGGATTATGCAGAAAAATGTGTATTTTAGATGTGTTCAAAAATTATGGCCTTACACGATGCAAAACATTGAGCAACCGTATGGAGGTTCAGACAGATTGAACTTCAATGAAAGGTAATGAAGTAGAGGATCCACTTTGTTAGGTCTATAGTAGGATCATTGAATTATGCCACCATTGCAAGGCTAGACTAAGCATATGTATTTGGTGTGCTATCTCAATTTATGCACACACCTAGGCTTCCACATTTACTTGGTGTGAAGGGGGTGTTCATATATCTAAAGCATACATTCAATAAATGTCTATTCTACCCTTTTGAAGATAAATTGTAGGTAAAAGAATATACAAATTTTGATTGGGATGGATGCAAAGAGGAGATGTTAAGTACAATTGGATATGTAGTAATGCTTGGAAAGAGGATCATCTCTTGGATGTCAACGAAGAAGCCACAATTGTTGTATCCTCTATTGAAGTTGAATATAGGGCTTTAGCGCAAGTGACTTGTGAGCTGATGTGGATCAAGAAGCTCATGATTGAATTAAGTTTACGAGTTAATAATTTTTCAATCGTGTGTGGTTACATGATTAGTGTGTAACTATCTCCAAATCTCATGTTCCATGCTACGAGAATACACATAGCGGTACAATTTCACTAAATAAAAAAGAAGTTGTTCTCCTAGGAAGTTCGAATGAAACATATAAGTACCAAGGAAAAATGTGTTGAAGTTTTCACCAAAGCGTTAAATTCAACAAAGCTTACAAATTTCAGGTTAGGTATTGGGTTGTGGAACTAGGTTTAGAAATTGGAGCTTCATGCTTGAGGGGGAGTGTTGAAATTCAAAATTCAACCTTAATACATTAATGAACCTTTGGACGAATGCCACTTGGAGCTACATGATGCAAGAAATCAAGAATGAGAAATTAATAATAAGTTGAATTTAAGATCCCCCTCACAATATCCAAATACCTTCACTCAAACTTAGGTGTAATGAAAGCTTATTTAGGAAAAGTGATTCTTTGCTTATAGGGAATGTTCTGAAATCTATATCTACACATATAGTGCTTTAAATTGTAGATCTTGCATATGTGTATGTACTTTTAGAGTTTGGAAAGCAAGATAGTATGCCCTTAAGCTAAGCAAGCCCCTTTCTTTCTGGCTTAAAATTTTCTACTAGATAATGTGAAGTCATATCTAACTCACATAATTTTGTCTATAAGAGCTAGATTGCTATGAGCCTTAAGCAAGGTTTCCTTATCATTCCTTGTCCCGTCCTTGTAATCTTCAGTTTGTTAGTAATCTATTCTTGTCATCTAAAGTTTTCGTAAAGCTCATATTGAATCTTTCCATATTCCTAGAGAATGAAGTCGAGAAGTGAGAATAGGTCTATCTGATTCTACATAGTGAAGAGTGTAACTTTTTTGTAATGGGGCATTCGTTTGGCCGTTAGAGCTAACCATTTTGAGTGAAATAACATGCATTGGCAAGTTCTTTAAGTGTATTTTATGTGTACAAAAGATCTCTGATTCAATTCCAAATAACTTAGACAATCAACTATTTGAATGAATAGTAGTATTTTAAGTGTGCCTCTTAGGGCACCTATGATTCAATGTTGCATAGGAAATTTTTTCTTCTCCAATCATAAATTCCTCCAAATACATACATAATTGAGATATAACATACACACACACACACATATATATATATATATATATATATATATATATATATATATATATATATATATATATATATATATATATATATATATATATATATATATATATATATATATATATATATACATATATATGTGTGTGTGTGTGTATGTGTGTGTGTGTATTTCTCTCTCTGTGTGTATATATATATATATATATATACATACATATACACACACACACACACACACACACACACACACATATATATATATATATATATATATATATATATATATATATATATATATATATATATATATATATATATAGTGAGTCATAACAAACCAGAACTATGTCATTAAAAGACAAAATCTATGTGCTAAAATAGCCTTTTTTGCATGTTTTTCAAAACCATATATGAGTATAGAAGGTTTTCAAAAGCCCTCAAAGAAATATGAAAATTTACGACAAATTAAAAAAATTTTATTACTTAAAGGTAGGTAAATTTTGGTAATTCTACAATACTTATCTAATACTTTCAAGACAGAACTATGAAATGGACCAAGAAAATGTTATTTTATGAGAATATGCATTAATACATTGATAGAAAAAAAGTAAATGATTAAGAATAGACTACAAAATGATCTAATTATTTGCATAGCATTAGAGAATTTCAAGAACAACAGTTATATATGTGGATGTGAATATAAAAGTAAAAATTATTTGCATTTGTATGAGATCCTTCGATATCTAACTAGAAGATTGAACTTCATATTATTTGACGTGAATTCAATTAGTTGAACTTATAAATTTTGAGTATCTTTTGTGTAAGTGTAAGGT
The DNA here is from genome assembly GCA_020310875.1 of Ceratopteris richardii. Classification (NCBI taxonomy): domain Eukaryota; kingdom Viridiplantae; phylum Streptophyta; class Polypodiopsida; order Polypodiales; family Pteridaceae; genus Ceratopteris; species Ceratopteris richardii. Next base: position 184,624,272 of record CM035412.1, read on the forward strand.
AATGTAAATTGGTTTTTACATGCTCTAAGTCCATTTGCAAATGCTGACTTGATATCAATGTGAGTATCTCACCTTTATTTATGTGGAGACACAAGTAGTACTAGCTTTGCATTGTTGATTGCCTTTTCCACATTGGTTGGCTCATTTTCTTCTTGTTGAATGAGCTTAGCTATCAATGCTATATTTATAATTCGTGTGCTTTCTCGTCTCAACTCATGTATTCTCTGTTATTGAATCGTTAAATCTGTAACATCTTCTGGTGATTGTGGGATGGGGTTTGTTGTTTCATAGAGGTGCCTCACCCAATATGACAATGGATTTTTTGCTTGCATGATGGAAAGTTGGTCCCATGAGACTCATCACCTAAAAATGATGCTTCCTTCTCTCGTGTAGAAGGGATAGCTTATGGGCTAGATTGCCCCTTTTCTTGATTATAAACTGGAAAATGTGTTTTAATCTTCCACTACATGCGAGTGCTATTCCTTAAGCAACACATCACGACTTTCTATCATCATCTTATCCTCAACTTCACAAAGCTCATAAGACTTCTTCTCATCATTGTACCCCAAGAAGATACATTTGATGCTTTACGGTTTCAACTTGTTTCTCTCCATATCTAGAGCATGTACATAACATTCATTTCTCTAAGTAATTTCAAATGGGAAATAGATGGATTTTTAGCCATCTCCATGATCACTCGATTTTGATGTTCTTAGACACCATTCTATTGAGGTTTATGTGTAAGTGTGACTTGATCCTTGATTCCTTTACTTTTCTAGAAATCTTAAAATTTTCTTGATGTGAACTCACCACTAGTTTCTATCCTTAATTTCCTCATCTTCTTCACTCTTTGAGTTTCTAGAAGCTAAAGAAATTCTTTAAATTTACCTAATAATTTGATAGTTTGATCTATTCTTGTTTCACTATGGAAACACCTTCCTTTATTACTTGCACCAACATACAAGCTGCATATGGTAAATTCATCTCTACAATCCGTGGTAGGTGTGCAACCCATAAACGTGTGTTGCATCTCATTTAGGATAGGGTATCCAATATGATCAAGTCCCTCATCCCATAGCTTACTTGTGCCCAAACTTGTAGTGCTTGTACAAGAAAACAACTCATATAGTTTATTCCTCCTTATTCTAGTCCCAAGAACATTGTCCTTACTATCCATAATCTTAGCTCTTAATTTGTGGAAAGATACTTCATAACCCTTGATCAATTATAGAAGCTATATATATACATACATACACACACACACACACACACACACACACATATATATATATATATATATATATATATATATATATATATATATATATATATATATATATATATATATATATATATATATATATATATATATATATATATATATATATATATATATGAATATAATTTGTTTGTTCCCACTTCTTGGCCTTTGACTTCGGTTCATGTTCCTCCAATTTGCTCTCCTAGGCTTTTCACATCTCCACCACCTTCTCAACCTTAGGGATCTTTTCATACTCGTCCTTGATTCCTCAACACTCGCTTTTTGGTGAGCTAGGGGTTCACAAGACCCATTCTCTCCCTATGACTCCTTTCTTGCTAGGTACATCTCCCTTTATAGCTATTCCTCTACGATATTTAGCTTCGATTATCATCTATGGAAGGAGTCCTTTTTCATGAGTTCTTGAGGTTCTTTGGTGGACAAAAGAGCTTGCTTGCCAATCCTACTTGGGTCCATGTGATGGCTCTTGCATCTAATAGTCAGAAAATTCCTGGAGTCGTATGTGGCATTTTTCTTTCCTCTCTATGGAGCCTCACAACCTAATTGGTATCTTGTGGAGGCATTGCACTTTCTCAAGGCACATGTCATCAAGTTCTCCCATCACCTAACAAAACTAGATCTCACTAATTTTTTTATCAAGGACTAGGAATTTGCTTAATTTCTTTTCATTCATCATGGTGAGGAGAGTGAGCTTAGTGTATAGCTGATTTTTGACTTGTCAAATACACCTTGTTATATGAATATTCATGAGGAGGAGCTTGGCAAAGAGTATGTCAAGGTGGAAAGTGAGTCCACTTTCGTTCTACATGCATAGGATGTTACCATAGCAGTTGGCTACCTATCAAGGATGATTGGACTCTAATTACTTCTCGTCCAAACCAACCTCAAAGCTAGACCACCTTGTTGTTGCTACAACATATTGAATTGTCTTGTCCCCATAAGGGTTGTCTCATGGAATGCCTAGGGATTCAAGGGGCCTTAGTTTTTGTGCTATAGGGTGTGCCTTTGTCATGACCTCCACTAGCGCCTAGTTGGATGGCCCATTGATGTTCTTACACTCCAGGAACACCATCTATCCTTGAGCCATATGAAATAATGTAAACACATTTTGCATAGACATGGGGAGGTCTTTGGGTATGTTGGGTATGGGTTCATAGGGTCGTGTTTGTATTTTTGCAGGGATTTCACTAGAGCTAGAAGTCGTGGATAAAGGGGAGGTTATCCCAAGCAGAGCCATTTGACTTATTTTTCATTGCAAGGGCGTCATGTTTGGATTTGTGACCCTCTATGCCTCGAACCATGAAAGTGTTCATGCTTGTTCTAGTCTCAAATCATTGATGATGCCAGATCTATTGATGGTTGGTGTGTTGTGGGGTGCTTGAACATGATTGAAGCTCTTGAGGATGGCTATGATGGTATCTAGACCACTATACATGGCTCTCAGCTTGTTTCTTGAGAGTTACTATGTATAACCTTGTGGTTGTCATGATGTATGGCACACTAGGGGTTTCATCAAATAGTAGGGTAGTGTTCATTTCTATTGGGCCCACACGATGGTCAGAGGAATGAATATATATAGGGTTGATTACATGTATGTCAGTGATGTATTGACTGATTGAGGTAGGGCATGTATTTTGGGGATTTCGTGATTTTTGTATCATGACCTTGTGGTTGTTTCCTTCATGGAGCATGACATCATAGAGTGCATGATGTTGCATATTCCTTAAGAGATTTAGCTTGATGGGAGTCTCTCTTAGGAGATTGAGGAGATTTGGTCTCAACTTTTGTGGGATGAGAGATGATTGGCTTAGTTCCTTGCAATTGTTATGCATCAAATTAGTGTCTTATTACATTAGTGTTGTCAACGGTTGGTTTGTACTCACGAGAGTGAGCGCTACCTCCACAAGAGTATTGGCTCACTCTACTGGTTCCTATCCTAGTGTCCTGACTACAAGTGGACTAGTGTGTAGCTCACCTAGGCATACAAGGATCTACAAGAGATTGAGGATAGTCCAAATGCCTTATTTCATCATTGATAAGCCTCACACTAGACATATGTTGATGATCATATGACTAGGGAGTTCTTATCCGCAGTGAGAAGATGAAAAATGCATTGTAGGCTCAAGAGTCCTCACTCGTGGGATGGATTTTGTGCTAATGGGCCAAGGGAGCGGAGAGAGATTACTTATCAGTTCTACCATACACTTTTGTGGATTGAGGCCCATTCTAAGACTCGGCAGGAGATCCAACATTGTGTCTTATAGCATGTGAGATGTAGTGTGATTGTGGACATGCATGATGGGCTTTTCCCTTTTTTTAGTGATAGCAAGCTTTTGGATGCATTGCATGGGTTGGATCACGACAATTTTCTTAGACATGATGGTCTCTCATATTGGCTTTTTCTTAGATACAACGAGCTTTTTTGGGATGGCATGCTGCTCACCTTCTAGGAGATTGTGGAGGGTGGCCGTCTCCCTCCTTCACATGCCGAGGGTCTTATTTTTCTTATCACCAAAGAAGGCAACCACTTCAATGATATCGCATACTAGAATCCAATTATGCTTCGCAACTCTCACTACAAGATTCTATCAAAGACTTTGAGTTTGAGATTTCAACCACTTTTTGAGTCTCGTATCCATCCTACTTAGTCTCTTTTTGTCAAGGTTCATAACATCCTTTACAACATCTTCACCTTTTGGGAAGCTATCTCCATGGCCAGGTTGCATGGCGAGCCTCTTGAAATTCTTTTGTTGGACTTTGAGAAAGCCTATGATCAAGTTGATTGGGCCTTTCTTGAGGACACCATGTTATGTATGGGCTTTCTTATTTGTTGGGTTAAAGGTGTTGGCCCCATAGCTAGCTTTCTGTTGCAAGAGGCTGGGAGAGGTGTTGAACATTTCACCATCCATTAAGAAGGTTGCATATTGGCTCCCTCTATGTTTCTTTTCTCTGTTCAAGGCATCAATGCTCTCTTAACTGCTTCGGAAACTAGAATCAAGGGCATCCGACTTCCAGTTACGGATGGGTATCTACTCAATGCTGAGTTTTTTGATGACACTATCATTTATTTTTATGGTCAAGAGACGAGTTTGGTCCACTTTGAGCATGTCCTAGATAGATTCTGTGATACTTTGGGTGCCAATATCATTTGGCATAAGTATTATGGTTTTTGGATTGGTTCCAATGATATTCCTAGGTGGCTTCCTTGTGGCCTGCTTTAGTAGATCCCCTTGGGGTGGAATTTACGTAACTTGGCTTCCATATTGATTTGGATCTTGCACTTGAGCAGGAGATCTTTCCCCTCAGTGTGACCATCAGGAGGAAGTTGCTTCATTAGAGCTCTACTTATTTGTCTCTACCTAGGCAGTTCGTGGTGGCTGACCCTATTCTTTTGGCTATGATTTGGTATGTCACCATTGGATCTTCTCAAGCTCTTATATTAGCCGAATTCATTCACTCATAAGGAAATTTCTTTTATCTTGCTTGTGCTAAGGTTGCTTGGTAGGTCCTCACTCTTCCCTTTGAGCGGTGGTCTTGGAATCATTGAGCATGCCTATTAGAGGAGAGCCTTGCTGGGAAAGTTCGATAGGCATGGAATTCTTCCTCTTCTTGATCCTTGGAGCGATTTTCTTCAAAAGGTTAGGTCTCCTGCCACGAGTGGGACATGGCAGCCTGAGATCAGATGGATCTTCTTAGAGTTTTGATGTATGGGATGTTTATGGTGCAACAAGGATTCTTTTTCTTGTAGTATCTTGAGATTTTGGGAGCATCTTCATCATGTTCTTGTGCATCTTGCATCTCCTATATTAGGGACCAACTCAGAAAACTTATTACTTGGAGTTCCTCATCTACTTGATGAGAGGGTTCATGGCTAGTATTCCCCTACATGTTTCCTAGAGGTGATTTGCTAGAGGACGTCAATACAGTGTGCGGGACTAGGTCAATTTTTGGAGTCTCCCTATGACACCTCGATAAGATTGATGCATGGTGCATCATAAATGATTAACAATGTTAAGGCTTTGACTCCAAGGGACTCAAGGATCACACCGCCTCCTTGCCCCAAGCGGCCTAGCTTAGGGCCTTTATGTGGACTAAGGTTTTGATTGTTGCTCGAGACATCTATCACGATGGGACTCTCCCCTTTGAGATTGGAAATGAGGGGCAAATAACTCACTTTTTAGTCCAACCTAGGAGCATTTTGGAGTGTATCTTTAAGTGGATAAGTTGTTTGGCATGCATGGTCTAGACTAGCATATTGACCATGATCCGATGTACATTGAGACTCTCTCTCATTCGCGCCTGTGATTTTGGGAGGCTTGAATTTTATCTTTCCTTCTTTGGGTCCCACGAGAGTGGTAGCGATGCAATCCCATTTCCTTGAGGGAGGATCACAGTGTTGCTTTCTTTTAGTACTCTAATTGAATGGGTCAAAAGATGATTGAGGCACACCACTCAGTCGTGCCTACTATGGGTAAGTTTTGGTTGTGGAGAAGGCACACTAAGGAGTTTCCACTATTCTTTTCATGTGAGATTTGGGGTGCTTAGTAATCTTGTCAGACAATGCTCTTTTAGTGGTTGGCTGCCCAAAGTAGCATTAGTGTTCGCACCTAGCTCAACTTTGGGGACTAACCTCTTGAATTCATGGGTTATGGTTTTCATTTGGAGTCACAATGATATTTTCTTTTGGACTACCCATTCACACAGTAGGTTTAAAAGAAGGATCTTGAGAGCTCTTACCACACACATGTGGCCCTATACCATCACTTGGGGTATTGTTTATTAGGGCTCTCTTTTTAGCCCAATTGTTTGCGAAGTGCAAGAGTTTAACAAAACTGTTATTCTTATTTAGGACATGTGGATTGACACCACTCAAGACATGCACATGTCTCCTTGGAGTACTGAGCGCAACCCATATTCAGAGATGATAACCACTCTTACTAGGTGGTTGATTTGCACGGCAAGATACCGGCATAGCTTCAAGCATCGCACAATTTCTCCAGCCACAACTATGTGAGACATGTGGCTTGAGATGGTTCACACCTTGTGTGGGTAGTTGCATGCTCCTCAAGGGGATTCCAATGGCATTTTCTAATGGCATCAGCCCTTCCTCTAGATTTGGACAAAAGGCCCCTTTTTCACCACGCAAGATGACAATATCCATTAGAGCTATCGGCCACCCACCTAGCTTTTTTCCCCTCCCCATATTGCCTCCCCATAGGAGATTTGAGTAGTTTTTGGGTGATTTTCCCCTTTGTATTTCTTTCATGTTCCTCTATAAGGATTGTAGCCTAATATGTATCTTTTCTTACTAATGGAAGGATCCTTTTTTAGGAAAACAGATCTATCATCTTTATGTGATATAGAAAAATGGTCTATCAATGGTCAATAAGTTTCTTAGGAATGTTCGAGATATGATGCCAAGAAAGAGGTATCTTTAACTGTTGAAAGAACTTGGAACTAAATGCAATGAAAACTTGAAACATTTAAAATCATTCTTGAGATAGCAAATCTAGCAAGAGAGTTTTCTTGACTAATGGAAGCGTATCTTGATGTGTTGATAATTATTGTTCCTCAATTAGCATTAGAATTCAAATGAGTTAATAAATTGAGAATCGATTTTTTCCTCTTTATAAAGCATTATTGACCTTTTAGGTTAGTATATTGAACTATTTATTGTATGCACCAAATTTAATTCAAGATAATTAGTAATGATAATCTTTCGATGAAGAAAATAAGATAACATAAACAAAGAGTTTATGAATGGTTTACGAAGTAATTTCGATTCCTAAATTCTCATTTATAATCTTTTGATCTCTCGAATCTTGAAGATGAAGATTTTCCAAAAGGATGGACCTTGAAAAACAAGGAAATGTTCCAAGGGGAAATCACTTATGATCAAGGCAACGATTGACTTAGAAATGAAATTTCAAAGTCGAATGTAAGTAGATGTCTTGCTTGGGATCATTCTAAAGTCCATCTTCTCATGGGACACGACTTGTCATTTTGCTAGGTCTGAGAAGGTTCAATGGAAATTGCCTAACAAATATCCCGAATATCAAAGGACACATTCACTATCAGATCAACCTTAATAAGAAGTGGTGCGCGTCTTGGACGAGGATGCGGTGGGAACTGAAGTTCATGGCTATCTGGCACCCTCTTATAGAAAACAAAAAGTTTGTCCTCTTATGGCGAATTCTTCATAGGGGAATCTGGACCAACCTAAAGGCTAGCAAAATTTGTGGGGGATCTCCCTAGTGCAAGTGTTGTTACCGGTCCCTTGAAGATGTTGGTCACATCTTCTTTACCTGTCCCAACTCTTACAGACTCTGGCAGATTGTCGGAAAGAAAATTAGACTTCAGAAGAATATGAGCTGGAAACAAGCTCTTCTAGGAGAAGCGATTGGCTGCTCGGCGGCCCTCTGGAATGCCATCAGAGGGGAGGTCCTCTAAAAGATTTGGCGAGAAACATGTGATTATAAATTTGGTGACTCCCCCAAAGAGTGGTCGATCAAGAAATCCTTGTTCCTCCTCGGTAAAGAATTGCCAATTGTACGAAATCCCCCCCTTCAGGCATCATAAAGTGCTTCTCCTAATCAACAACAAGATTAAACCCAAGTGGGCCCCACATGAGGGAGATGACAGGGTGCTTCTCTGTAATGTCATCTAGACTTTGCAAGTTCTACCGCCGCTTTGTGGGACTTGGGGGGTCCCGTGGGCACTAGTCCCCTTCACTTGTACTTTTCTTTTCCTTTATTTAATACAAGTCCAGGAGAGTAGACTAAGGCCGAACTTCCTTTATTTAAAAAAAAAAGATCTATGTGAATCCAAGTTTTCAGGAAATAAGGATTATTTGATTCATTTAATATCCCTAGAAGTAGGGAATATTAACTATCAAATATAAATAAAAGTAGAAGTTCAATTAAGATTGTACTGGAGTGTATACAATTGGAATCCAAAATTTGTTGCTTTTTCTAGGCATCTCATGACGTGGGAGGATGCACATCTTGAAATTGATGGTATTACTCTGAGAAGGCAATACCCAAGAGGATGCTACACACTCACCGGGGCCCTTTTCTTAAGACAAAGGAAGGAAACAGAAATGAACGGCTTGGGAGGAGTACAAGTGTGTGATATTTTGTGGAATGGAAGGATGAAAACTATAGATAAAGATAATGGACCATGATACTAAAAACAGCATCAGTGGAAAAGTTAATCCTGTGGCGATTGTAAGAAGGACTAAGGACTCATAGAAGGTAAAGAACGTCTATTACTAGTATTGTATGAAGTACAAAGGCTTTGATCAAGACAAATATACGGAACTATCATGTTTTTTTGCGAACTTACGTCTAACGAAAGTTTGTAAAAATATGAATGACGTTCAACCTAATGATTGCTTGTTTCAGAACTTTTTCATAGTCCATCGCAAGTGTTCGAAGAGCCAAATCAAACAAATAAGTAATGCTTGATGATATTTGTACTTCAAAAATATTGATCGAATTAAATTTTCGAATCTACTTGTTGAGAACTAGTTCACCTCCACTCAATCATCAAGGAGACAAAAATCTATTGTGTGTTCTTCTTAATGAGTTTATGAATGGATTTCTACATCTAACTGGAAAGTTCTCTAATCTAAAAAGTCGACAAATATGATGATCGACTAGGAGAAGAATGTTATTTCGCTATGACGTAGAAATGGACAGCCATTCAGAAGAAAATTCTCTTCTTTCTATTCCGACCTTCCGAGTTTGAAATGAAAAACATTATCCATTTCGCGGAAGAGATATTTATATGAATAAATAAATAAAAGGAATGCATCCAGGTTACAACAAATCAATATGAAGAGTTGTGTGACACATGAATTCTCTAAAATACTTTGGAAAAAGTAGAAAACAATACATTTCGAAGAATAAGGAGAGTGAGAGCGAAAAAGAGATTGATGTTGTTTATAGGTTGTTATGTGTATGATGAAAAAGAACTTAGAAGAGAAAAAATGATTGGGGTATAATCCTTCTTTGTGATACCATGATGACCACAAGGAGGGACGGAAGAAAGTGGCATTCAAACCAAGTTGAGAGATGAATATCGTTAAAGAATGTTTTGTGTTGTCTTAACTCATCTACCAAAGATGTTTCACCTAGGAATGATGTGGTAGATCACTATGAGGATTAAAAGGCCTAGTGTAAAGCTTAAATGTTTTGAATTTAGTTCGGTGTATGCATGCTTGTACATTAATCAAAACAGAAATAGCTTAAATGTCTGCATGGAAAAAGGAAGAGATAAAATGAAAAAGAAAATGACATCGAAATGAGAGAAAACAGAAAACAGAAAGAGAGATAGAATGGAGAAGACAAGACAGAGGGCAAGATAAAAAGAAAGAGGAGAAAGAGAGAAAGAAAGACACAGGGAGAGAGCTAAGCACTTTAGAATCTGGACGCATAAATCGAGATCATAAGGATATGCATTGTAAAGCTTATTGGAACAATAGGCATCAACATTTAGACTTTCTTTGTTGCAATAATAACCGTATAATTTTCATGCGAAATTAGTTCTACTTGGATAAGGAAACAAAAACATTCTAGAAACTCATTTTTTTTCTAACCTGTACAGAGATATTGACCTCAATAAGAAGAAATATAATAGTATCCACTCTAGATCAGAAAGCATTCTCCATCGCTGTGTTGCAGATCCTCCGAAAAACAAACATAAGCTTTGTTACTAAGTTCAAACGCTGTTACTGTATGTTTTCCTCTTATATATTGAGAGCCAAAAAGATTATTTTTCGTGTCTTGCACGTCGTAAATGGGCACTTGCAATCCGAAAATAAATATTTGACTGCATGGACGATAAGCAAACTTCCACAAATTCATCTGTGAAGAACGAAACCCTTTTGCTGTTGGCATTATTTATATCGCTTCATTGTCTTTCTGCATTTCTTGTATATATGCTTTTGCCATCCATGCTTCACTCTTTCTCATGGATCTACGAATCGGTGTCTCATTTCCCTATTGCATAGGTGAATCATCCTCAATCAATGGAATAATTAGATTGGGTTTCCTTCCCATAGCGGCACTACATGCTAAACGAAATTCTAGGTCCTTGAGAGAATACTACGAAATAATAGACAACGGTTGCTGTTGCTGTACTGAATTTAAATTAGATCTGAAAGGATTACTTTGCTATAATTTTTTTCATTACAAGAAATCTAAGGACGGATTCAACTCGACAATAAAAAATCTAGTGTATCAACTGACAGTATGTCGATTTCCCACACTGTGAAGCATGATATCAAAGAATAGTGCCATCTTGATGCATATACGTATGCAGTCCACCATGACCAATAGTATGGATCGTCACATTTAAGATCTGCTATGTGCTTCGATGAACTTTTGTTTTTTCTTTTGTGTGTCCGAATTTTGCTTCATAAATTAATAATCAAGCCTAGAATCTTGCATTAAGAATCATGGTTCCATGCATGTAGTACATGGATATCCGTGCTCCATGTATTGAAAAGAAAAATCTTAATTTGAGGTAACTCATTGGGCGCTCAATATCAGTAGTAAGCTCATATACCGTTGATGAATCGGAAATTCATCTCATAGTATGAAAGCTTCTACTTCCCATTCTAGTCTTTACTTTTATTGTAGTGTATCAAGATTAAATCGAGTGTAATATCTCCAAAATGATACGGATTTAGCCAATATCCATTCTCGAGTTTTGGATCCTATAACAAATAAGTAGTTGATACAAGCTGTGAAACAATCTAGAAAGGATGTACTTGACATAGTTTTACCATGTTGCCTCTTTCGAACAATGTAGTGATAAAAATTTATAGCCAAAAGTTGAATTAAGTCTGTGTCCAGAACTAAATTTATCATTAAACAAATGATATTGAGTAGGAACTATAAACGTAGGCCACAAAAATAAACATTGGAATAATGAATTCTAAATTATATACTTGTTTCATGGGCTCATTCCCATAGTCATCTTAAACATAATATGGAATGCTAATAGAGAGTAGTTCAAATTCATATCCCAATCCTTTCGATGATCTAATACCATTGCCCCAAGAATCCAAATAAACATTTTCTTTGTTGAACCTACTTGATCATTTTCCTATACATAATACGTAGTAAATATTGTATTTAAATTCATGTGCTTTTCCTTTAGATTCTTAATTATATGGTTCGTGAATGTGTTATACTTTATGGAATAATTGAATGTTATATGGATTTTAATGTCTTGAGGGTTTTGATGTGATTTGTGTTTTGTTTTGGCACGTGGAGATCACGAGGGTGTGAGCGTGCATGGACATATTTAGATATTTTTTAAGATAATTAGAAGAATATTTAAAAGATAGTATTTCTGTTATTTTTTGTAAAAATAGTAGATTTCCTTAAAAAGGATGCTTTTGTAAAAATAGAAGATCGCCTGAAGAGCGACGATTTTATAAATAAAGGAAATTTCCATAAATGCACACTTTTTGAAGTGCCATCCTCATGTATCTTCATTTCTTTAATATCCTATATGTACATGCATCTGTGGGATCCGGTCAAAAGTGGCATCAGAGCTAAGGTACATCTTCGGAGGTGGTTCTTAGCATCTGGTTGTGATTCATAGTGTCCATTCGATTTGCAATTCGGCATCTATCTCAACCATCTGGTCCAAGTTTTTGTTTATCAAGTTCATTTGTTTTTGGTTTGTCGGTTTGTTTTTTTTATGATTTTCTTTGAATTTGAAACTCTATATTATGCTTCTTTCACATTGTGCATTGTGCTCATCGTACTCATTGTACCGCTTGTGTTCACTATGCTCACTGTGCTCACTGTACTCACTATACCTACTGTATCCTTTATGTTCATCGTGCTCACTAAGCTCAATGTACTCATTGTACCCTCTGTGCTCCCTCTACACTATTCAATGTTCGAGTTCGTTTCGTTGATCAAATTAGTTTATCATATTATTTTATCCAATTTTTTTTATCAATTCCATTATCATTCGGTTACTCATCAAATCAGTTTATCAAATTAGTTTATCAAATTAGTTTATCAAATTAGTTTATCAAATTAGTTTATCAAATTAGTTTATCAAATTAGTTTATCAAGTATGTATATCAATTTGGTTACTCCTTCAACTTACTGCAAGACATCGACTAAGGCATAGAACTATGACATAACTTTGGCATCTTTGGCTTCTCTAGCACTCATCGTTCTCTTAGTTTACTTTAGTTCCATTCGCTGTCGTTGGCTACGTGCAAATGAATTCTAACTAATGAATGTCAATAAGTGCTTAGTTAGCTTACTTATTTATCTAGTTGGCCTACTTAGTTCCTTATTTAGTAGGTAGGGAATTTGATCCCACAACCTCATACTTCCAAGAGATAAACTTTATCCACTAGCCTATTTTCACTTATTGATACCCAAATCCTTTTAATGTAATATTTAATACAACTTTCATCACTCCATTCACCTTATTTATTTATTTATTCAACACTCTTATGCATTCTATTTATTTATATATTATTACTTATTTTATTTATTGTTAAAATCTTTTTCATATGCTTAGTCCTAGGTTTTGGTTCTCTATAATCCATGAAACCTACCTAGAATACTGAGGATTTTGGTACACCACCCCTACCCGGGATACCGATTGAGCAACAGTTGAAACTTTTGCGAAACAAACTCCAACATGCTCAAAATGAAATAAAAGAACACGATGCTGCACTCCAACAAATGCAGAGTGATGAGAAAAACCTATTTAGGGTAGTCAAGGCCATTATCATTGCTCAAGAACAAGACAGGTACTCCAAGAGTGGTGCCAAAAATTTTCACTTTTCATGATTTGATGGGCAAAAGGATGGCCCATTTATTCTTTTATGGCCATCCCAATTCGATGATTCTTATTATGATGAATCATATTATGAAATCGAAAAAGCTAAAATTTTATTTATTATTTGTTGGCTAAGGCCTAATTATGGTGGAATGTTTTGCAGCATAGCACCACTCATCCCACCACATGGGTTGAATTTCAAGAAAAGATTATGTAGTCCTTCCTTCCCCCTCAGTTCCACTTACATGCTCATCGATCATGGAAAAACTTTGGATAGAAATATGGAGATACTATGTCTACCTATATTGAACATTTTTTGGCAACAACTATTACTTATTCATTGGCATGAAAAGATCCCTAAAGATACCTTGCAACAAAGGAGATGGGAATCCAAGCCAAGCTCAACATAGTACATCCCATGACTCTCTGGGAAGCTATTTCTTTTGCACATGATGCTAAGAAGGCGTTGCAATCCATCACCAAGTCCATTCACTTCCAACACACAGATCAATGAAAATAACCACTCAAGCCCAATTTTCCTTTCAAGCATCCTTTCTCTACTTTTTCTTCTCCTACTTTTTAGAGCCCATCTCTTTTTAGAGCCCCTCTTGAATTCAGTTTCTCTCCAATACTCACGACAACCCACTTATAAACTATCAAACCTCTGACCCCACAAACTAAGATGATTGATGTTCACCAAAAGAGGCCTTTGTATCACTTGATAGCATTGTGGTAAGTTTGGTCATACAAAAGCTTATCTAGGTTTTGAACTAATCACATAAAGCCTCGCAAAGTTCATGTACACAACATGAAGATCCAAGTACCTTGGGTAATGAAATTCCTATTCATTCTTTCCTCTACATGCAAGCTAGTACTAATGGTAGAGAAGTTAATATTTTACATGATGATGGTAATTCACATGATTTTATTTCTCATACACTAGTACAAGATCTCCAATTAAACCCGCTTGCTTGTATGCATAAACTTAAGGCTACATTTCAAGGAAATAGATATAATGTTACAAGTGAAGTGCATAATGTTCAAATTTGTATAGGTTCATACATAGATGAACAAACATTCTTAATTGCTCCTTTGAAGTCCTATGATGTGATACTTGCCTTTTCATCTCCACTATAATCCATGCGTTGATTATCATACACACATTGCATTTTAAGTTAAAAAATCAAGATATTTCTTTGTCTGTAATGCATGACTTCCAACCATTTCCATTAATTAGACATACTAAAGTTGAATGTGCATTTAGGAAAGGCTACAACTCATGCATTATTTTTGTGAATAACATAGTTGATTACACACATACACTTCCTAATGCACATAAATCATTTATGGATTCCTACAAGGATTGTTTTATGGCTGAGTTTCCTTCTAAACTACTAGCTTCTAGGGGTTCCTTTGACCATAGTAACTGCTTAAATCCTATTAGTTCTCCTCCCCATGGTGCACCTTATAGGCATGGACCTTTACATGAACAAGAAATTGCTAATGAAGTTAAAGATCTACTCCATAAAGGATTTATAAGACCTAGTTCTTCTCCCTTTGGAGCACTTTTTCTCTTACTTGAGAAAAGGAACAAAACTTGTAGGATGTGCATTGACTATAGAGCCCTTAATAAGATCACAATAAAAAACAAATATCCTATTCCTAGGATACATGATTTTCAAGACAAACATTTTGGAACACATATCTTTAGCAAAATTGATCTTAAATCAGGTTATCATTAGATATGAATTACACAAAATGAGAGTTATAAGATTTCCTTTAGAACTCAAACTGGTGTATTTATGTTCATGGTAATGCCTTTCGGACTCACCAATTCACTTGCTATATTTGCATGTATGATGAATAACATTTTTCTTGATTACCAAGCTTTTGTTCTTGTTTTCTTTGATGATATACTTGTGTATAGTAAGAATGACAATGACCATGAAAATAATCTAGCAATTATGTTTAACTTGTTACGCAAAAACAAACTTCATGCCAATCATAAAAATAGTTATTTCTTCCGAAAAGAATTGTGGTATTTACATCATATTGTTTCTATACAAGGCATTCTTGTATATTGAAATGAAATTAAAGTAATTGAAGAATGGCAAGTACCTCAATATGTGAATGATGTATGCTGTTTTCTAGCGTTAACTAGTTTTTATAAGAAGCTTGTTAAAGGTTATTCTTATTTAGCTCTTCCACTCCCTTTATTATTGAAGAAAAACTTAAAATGTGCATGGGGATTAACATAACTACAATCTTTTGAAAATCATGCACTTTCTCATGCACTTGTTTTCCAATTACCAAATTTTGCACAACCTTTCCATGTAGTTATAGATGCTAGTGGTTCAGGTATAGGTGTTGTATTAATGGAAAATGATAATCTCATTGCATTTCAAAGTAGGAAACTTAAACCTTATGAAAAGAATTATAGTACATATGATAAGGAACATTTAGCTATTGTGCATGCTTTAAAAGTTTGGAAACATTACCTTATAGGTTTCGAAGTTTTAATCAAAATAGACCAACAAGATATTAAGCATTTATTATTATTAATGAAACTTCTCATATGGGAACAAATTTCTTTGGAATTTATTATTGTTATTCCTACAACCTCATCTCATAACGATATTATTTGGATAATTGCTCATAGGTCTAGAAAACAAGCATATTTTATTTGTTATAAATAGACTCTTTTTGCACCTCAAGCTACTAAGTTATTTATTAAATGTATTTTTGTACATCATGATTTTACAAAATTTATTCTTTTAGATCAAGATGTTCATTTTTTTAATCACTTTTGGGTTACATTATTTCAAAATTTAGGTTAAAAATAGGCTTCAAATATGCATTTCATCCTAAAATTAATGGGAAAAGTGAAGCTATGAATAATACTATTTTAAATTTATTAGGTTTTTATTTAATAGATATTCCAAGTAATTGGGATGAGAAACTTCCATTACCACAATTTTCATGTAATAACACAACCCATAGCGCTACTGGACATGCACCGTATGAAATTATTTATGCTTAAAAGCTTCACATGTGCATAGCTGTCATTGAAAAAGATATACCTATGACTAATTCTTTTGTACAATATCATATTTCTACACTTCATGAGGTTCATGAGCACATTGAAAAGATTCAAGAACATTAAATGTGTAATGTTAATAAGGAACGAGTAGCTAAACAATTTAATAAGAATGAGTTGGTATGGTTACGAATAATTAAAAGACATTTGAAAAATATTTGAAAACATCCGAAGGTTAAACTTGCACCATATATTATGCACCTTTTCGTATTATTCAGAAAATTGATGACAATGCTTTTAGACAAGACATACCTTCTCATTGGAATATACATGGTTCTTTTCATATTAATTTATATAAATCTTTTAAAGGAACTTTAGCACTCACTCCTATTTTAGATTATCCTCCTTTAATTGAAGAGGATGTTGAAATTTTTGTTCGAGAGAAAATAATTGATTATGATATTTCTACTATATGCACACGTACGAAATATCATAGATATCTAGTTAAATATGAAAATCACTCATTTCAAGAATCTCAATGGATTCATAAAACATTACTAACTCCACACTACGTTCAGTTGATTTCTGCATATCATTCATAACCATATTAAATTCAAGTTTCCAATTCCATGCATGTGTTTTTACATGGAACATGCTTATAAATATTAAGTTATGGGACATGTGGCGAGCCATCCATGTCTATTTTATTTTTATCAACTGAGGTGAGTTGCTAGGAGGCATGTTATCCTTTATGGAATAATGGAATGTTATATATATTTTAATGTCTTGAGGGATTTAATTTGTGTTTTGATTTAGTAGGTGAAGATTCATGAGGATGTGAATGTGCGTGGTCTTATTCAAATATTTTTGAAGATGTTTAGGAGAATATTTTGAAGATACTATTTTAGTTAATTTTTTATAAAAATAGTAGATTTCTTTAGAAAGCCATGTTTTTTGTAAAAATAATAGATCAATTGAAAAGCGATGATTTTATAAATAAAGCGTCTTTTCATAAATGCATGCTTTTTGAAGTGCCAACCTCATGTATCTTATATTAAGTATGTAATGAGAAATACCTATAAATAGACATGCTCTGGTAGACTCGCCATTAGAGTATGTGGGGGAAGATTATACCCAACCTTGTCTCTAGTCTCATATCTCTTTCTATTCTATGAGTGTTTTTGTAAGATTTTGTTTTATGTACTATCCTTTGCCTACATGCGTCGGCGGGATCGAATCAACAAAATGAAATCTATGATCTGATAGAACTTTGAACATAGAGTAGAATTTTACAATAACATTCCTATAGATAAATTTCGCTAGGTTCCACACATTATTATCTCTCATGGCCTATGCTTCTATTCGCTTTGTGTACTAGGCTATTGCTACTAAATATATTGATTGCCTTCTTATTTAGGTAGTGGGTGTATAGGAGTGAAAAAATTGAGTCTACATTTCATAATTGACTCGACTGGTAGAATTGGATACAATGGAATTATGTTTTTATTCATCCAAGTGCCATATTGTCCTTGACATTATGCATCGCAATTGAAAAAGTTACAAGAATATTTAAACAACTTAGCTCACTAAAACCCTACTTACAACACCTTGCTAGCACTCACCTATGACTAGATATGTCCACTAGCATCCATGGAGTAAGAATCCAATATAAATATCTTCTTCTCACTAGAAGAAATCTTCTTAAACCTCATCAGTGTACATCTTGAAAAAAAAACTCAAACACTTAATCTTAGCATTGAGGTCTTCCTAAATATTCCTCATCTCAGATCCTATTAAATCTGTAGACGGAATAACCATGTTTAAAAAATATATATTTTTTTTCATAGTGGACGTTTTTTGATCAATCGTTTGAGTTGAAGATGGATTTGAATCAATCACACCATCCATCGATTCACCTACGAGTGGTGTTGATTCTAGGCTCTCAAATTCAATCTACCAATTGAGTTAAAACGGATTTGAATCAATCAAATCATCAATCATTTTAATCACTCATTGATAAGCCAACAAGTAGTGTCTAAATTTTTACAAGCATAAAATAATTGATCACCATTCCTTTTGAGTGAACGTACAATTAATAGATCTACTTATAATAGATCTACTTATACCATCCTTTCTCTTACTTTTGGATTAAGACTACCCTCATATATGATAAATATACATCTATAAACTAATGAAATGGACTAATCTGATACATACTATGAAGAACTTTGCAAACATAAGTCCATATAGTTAATCAGACATTGCGTGCAAAATACCAAAATGACTTATTTCTCGAGATACCCAATGATTGCATTTAGGATTGATTTGCATTTTTTCCCTAAAATGGTTCCATGGCCTAATCTAGTAACTCAAGATATTTAGACACTCATTCAATCAATATATTGAGACGATCTCCCATGGATCAGTAATTTAGTTAGTGAACTCTTACCAAATGACAAATTGATGATGAGTACTTGGTAACATAACTTGTCTAGATTGCTCTCCACTATTTCAACTTCTACATGTCCGTTCTTCAAGGTCTTGTGCTCTTTCTCATTAACTGAAACTCGAACCAATTCGTTCGTAATTATCCTTTTGAATCCAAGGACCAGTGATAGGAGTATCCAAAAATCCTTCGTGTTGTGGCTTCTTAGTAATTTTATTCATTGGTGTAGTATCTCCATGTTTCGTTCCTTCTTCTAATATTTCGTATCCTACAAGTGACCATCCTCGAAGAATGGTTTACTATTTTTGGACAACCGAGTTTATAACATCTCTCCCAGTTTCGTGAATACTTATAGTCATTACTGTCCATTCATATCTGCTTTCCTACCCAATCCTCCTTGCTTGTAACTTGTTTGAACAACGTTCCGTACCACCGTGTTCGAATTCGCCTGCATATTAGCTAATATATGCGGTACCCTAGAGACCTTGCAATTAGGACGGTAGTAACATGTGTCATCATAATGCCCGCTTCGTTTACATGCTGAACAATATTTCTATTTCAATTCACTTGGAATGTGTCATACATCCAATTTTTCTAGAATTAAATTCTTTATATTAGATACCTCATTACTAGAGGTTGAATCTTTGGTGCGATTCCCATTGAAACTTTTCCCTAGCTTCCTTTTCGTCGATTGCCTTCTAGATTTTGGTTCCTTCTCTATTTCAATCCTAATTAGAGGACTCGTCAACTATGTTTAAGAATCTGAATCATGTCAATGTTTCTTATTTTTCTTAGCCTTGTTCTTATTGATAGGGAGGTGCCTTATTCTACCGAATCCATGAAGTCCTGCTCTCAAGAGCATTGTACAGAACCGATGATCGCACTTTTGAGTTGTCTATAAAACCCTTGGTGTGTGAGTTGGAATTAATCTATTTAATAGAATCTTCAGTATATGTGCGTTCTTCCACTAATGAATATTGATGTTTAGTTTCTATTAACTTATGTAAGATATCTTATAGTGCCTTATCCACACTAAAGTGTGAAAAAAATGAGGAATTTCAGCTTTTATAATTTGGAAAAATGGAGATGTCATACTAATCATTGCTTTACATTGAAAAACAAGATCGAAAGTCTCAGATTTCATCTGATTAATATACACTAGATCAAAGTCAACCGATTCCCATCTAGTGTCATATTTTCTGACATTTATTTTTGTACCTTGATGTGTTTTTCCTATTTCAGTAGGAAGCTCCCGTCTCTCTAGTATTCCCTCTCGTATTCCCTTTATTAGACCAATATACTCCCGTTTCCTCCTAGCACATGGGACTACGATCATGGTAGAACTTTCTTAAAAGCCTTACGTTTTCCCTTCGTTCTCCATTCCTAACTTACAATATACACACCTAGTAAGTGCTGGAGCGCCTGGATGTCTATGTTAGTTCTTCTTTGTGACACGTCTATGTTAGTTCTCCTTACGCTCACTGTGAGTCCCTTGTTTGTGAAACGTCTATCTTAGTTCTCTTTACACTCCGTGTGGGTTCATTTTTTTCAAGATATGTTAGAAAGCTACATTTCTTTCTCTAGAGGAGGTATTGGGGTACCTACTTTTAACAGAGCAAGCAATGTATACTTTCAGTACTTCGCCTACTCAAGGGAGGTTCTCCTTAGGGAAATATACCCTTTAAAACTTCTGTGAGCAGGCAGATAACAATAATTGCACAGAATTGTAACTACTCAGAGAAAAGATTAATGACAAATGACAATAGTGGGAGACCCGACCACTCCTTAGTTCGAAAAGATGATTACAATGTAGGCAAAGGAAATGCTACAAAAGCTGATGCTCTGTGCTAACATGTCAATCCAGAACAAAATCTAATCAATACAAGAGATTCCTCCATTAAAATGAGCACCACTAGATGAAGACTTGCACTAAACACAACTAGATGAAGACTCACTGTTGTCAAGATCTTGCTCACGCGCATACAGAGATTATGGAGGCAGAAAAACACACAGAAAAATAGAGGCAACAAGAGACGAGACCGAACGCAAGATTGGGTGCAATCTCCCCCCATGCACTTTGTTTCGACATTAACACTTCACCTCTGACTTAGACATTAAGATGAGAGGAAGAGCACCTTAGGATACTTATCCTTTGCATGTTCAGAGCTTATATCATGGTCATCTAAGAAGCAACCAACTATGCCTTTATCATCTATAGAAGGAGAATACAAAGGGTTAGGAAATGCAACACAAGAGGCTATGTGGCTCAAGCAACTCTATGTAGATTTTGGGTTACACTCTTACACTCAAATAATCTTTGGATCCAACACTAGTTCACTTCATTTGGCTACTAATCTTGTATATCATGCAAGGAATAACCACATTGAAGTGCACTATGATTATGTAAAGGAGAAGTTGTTTAAGTATATTCAACTATGCTATGTATCAACTCATTTACAATGTGCAGATATACTCACAAAGTCTTTGGATGGAACGAAAATGAAGAGATTGAAAGTGATGATTGGTTTGCAGGAGATCAAGGAGGATTGAAGAACCATCATGTTAGGCTTGAGGAGGAGCTATTGGTGCAAGAGAATCCAAGCCAACACACTTGGATGATTAGCATATTGGTCATGAAATCTTATATGATCAATCCCTTGTAAAATCAAGCATATTTACGTTTGTAAAAGTGCACTACTTACACATGGAGCTAAGAAGCATCAAACCTTGATTCATTTGGTAGTTGATGAATGAGAGAATATATCCTATAGTTTAGGATTTACTTTTAGGTGAATTTCTGAATCTGAATTGAAAAGGTTGGCTCCAAACTCAACAATAAAAGGAGGATCAAAAGCCCGTGTGATATCTCAACTTGATGAGATCATTTAGAAAGGATACAATGTGATTTGAAACCTCACTCCATAGCTCATTTACACTTCACATTATGCAATTTACTATTGCTAATGAAACTCTATTTTTACATGATCCAATACATACATTTCATTATATCTTCACTTCACTTCTCTGCCATGATTATATTAGTACAGTGATCTCCTTAAAACTTGTTCTCAGTGTATGATTGATCATTTGTAGTGATTTTTACAATGATATATTCAGTATACTGTGTAATATATTGCTATAAAATCTCATTATCATTCATTCCCTGAATCACGAGATATTAACAGTTCATTACTCTCTAGTATGTTGACTGATGCATCCCAAATATGTGGGGACACTCCTATGATTTGCTAGACATCATACTCAGCATGTAGTTCATTATTTTTAGTGAAATCCTTCATGATTGGTAGTTCTCTAAGTTAATTAGACATCACCAAAAGGAATTAGGCTAATTGCTATTGTGTTAAGAGCATTGTTCAAATTACTCAACAAGGGCAGACATAAAAATAGTACCCATCTTATCCTGAACACTGTATGTCTACAGTAGACTCAGATGTTTGGTACTTTGATAGTGTGGAAACCAAACATATTACCTCGTGGCAAAGTTTCTTCACTTCACTTGAGCCTGCCCCTACAAGGAATACTATCACATGCACTGACAACTCCTCTTATCTTTTCATGGAGGTTTGTGAGATAATTTTGACTACTATTGATGGTAGTTCTTTTACATTGTTCAATGCTCTATTTGTTCCAAGGATCAAGAAAAATATGTTATTAGTTTTCAGCATTAGCCAAGATCGACTTGGTTGTGAGACTTGTCGATGAAGAGTTCATGATCTATCAAATGGTAATGTAATTATTTCTTCTGGCATTTGATGTCATGGGTTATATAAGCTCATAGATTATGCACAAAATCTATGAATGATTCACCATGTGTAGTTCAAGATTTGCAGGCTAGTCATATGCAAAACTTTGGCATGTATGCTTTGGTCATCAGAATTTTGCTAGTTTGCTATGCCTGCAGAAATTTGAAATGGTGTCCTCTCTACCCAAACTTGAGGCACCTGGTAAACATGTTTATGAAGGCTATATTTTGCAAAAAGAAAAATGCAGTGTTCCTCCTTCCCAAAAGATGGTATAGTATGAGCTACTCAGAATTTATAGCTTGTTCGCAGTGACGTTTGTAGTCCTATGCAAAAACCTTCTTTCAGGAACTATATCTACCTCATGACTTTCATGGATGATTTTTCTAGGCATGCATTGGTTGATCAATTGAAAGAAAAGTCTGAAATGTTTATATGTTTCGCACAATCTTTGGTTTTTTGGCTAAAATTCTGTCAGCATATAAAACGAACACCCTCCATTCTGATCCAGAGAGGAATATATATCTTCTAATTTTATACATTTTTGCTTGAATGTGGGATAAAACATCACTGAATCGTGTCGTATACACCTCAATAGAATGGATTTGTTGAAATAAAGAACACATCACTCATGAAGATGGAGAGGTATATGGTCAAGATTCTATCTTACCACATAGTTTCTCACTTGAGGCTATTATGTGTGTAGCATATGTACTTAACAAGTGTCCCACTAAATCATTGTAGTCTATCACTCCATATGAGGCTTAGCATGGATGCAAGGCATCTATTGCTCACTTTCATTGTTTTGGTTGTTTGACATATGCATTACGGCATGAACAAAAAGGGAGGAAATTGGATGATAAAGTAGTGAAATGTATTTTTATTAGAGAATTGATAAAGAGGAGGAAAAAACTATGCCTAAATGGTTGGTGGAGAGTTTGTGAGATAGAAAATTAGATGCATCTATATCATATCATACTGGTTTAGGATCTCATAGTGCTTCTTTTGCATCAAACTGTTATGGTATGGCTCCCTTTCGTTTTTGTGATGAGAATGAGCCACTTTCATGTGATGAAGCACAACATTCAAAAAATCCGATGGCTATTATGCAATCAGAATATGATGCTATTGTGAAAAATGCTATCTTCTGATTATGTGGCTTGCCTCATAGAAAGAAGCCTATTTCACACTAAGTGGGTATACAAGCTGAAGCATAAACTTGATAGAAGAGTTGACATGTATAAAGCTAGGCTTGTTGTAAAGATTTATGCTTAAGTAAGGAGCATTGATCTCGATGAGACCTTTGCTCCTACATGCCAAATGACTATTATTCATAGCATGTGTGAACTTTTAGCTCATCATGCTTGGAATGTACATCAGATGGATATTAAAAATAAATTTTTGAATGGTGACTTGCATGAAGTGTATGTTTCTTAGCTTTGTGGTTTTTTTGTAGAATTGGCATGAAAAAAAGTGTGCAAGCTACATCAGATGGACATTAAAACTAAATTTTTGAATGGTGACTTGCATGAAGAAGTGTATGTGTGTTAGCTCTGTGGTTTTTTTGTAGAAATGGCATGAAAAAAAAAGTGTGCAAGCTCAAAAAGGCATTATATCATTTGAAGCAATCACCATGTGGTTGGTATGAAAAAATACATGCCTACTTGATGACAAATGGTTTTTTAGAATAGTCGAGCTCAGAGCATCGTATATGTTAAGCATGCAAATGATGTGCTTATGATCATTGTTATCCCTGTTGATGACACACTGCTCATTAGTCCTCCTAAGAGGCATATTGTTGAATTTAAGGCAGATTTCCATGCCTCATTTGAGATGTCACATTTAGGTCATTTGCATCATTATTTGGGAATTCAATTTATCTAAGTTAATGCTGGAACAGCTTTGTGTCAAACAAAATATATTGAGACATTATTGTAGCATTTTGGCGTTGAGGAGTGCAAACATATTGCTACTCTTATGGACAATAGATTACGGTTGGATGTTGTTCTCTATCAGCAGGATTTCAGATGCTTGATTTATTTATGCATTACTCAGATAGATAATGAGTTTGTTGTCTCATACATGAGCAACACTACAGCATATCGAGGGAATACCGACGCTCAGTGTACCGACAGGCAGCTGCCGGCGTCGGTATACCCCTCGCCAAATAATTCGACGAAGAAGAACTTCAAGTGGATTTTGATGATCGTGTCAAATAATTCTCTCTCTCTCTCTCTCTTTCCCTCTCCTTCCCTCTCTCTCTCTCTCTAAACACACCTCTATTTCTATAGATCTGACACTTTGGTAAGTAGACTCTGTTTTCTTTCTTTATGTTTTTGCTTTTCTAATATCTTCTCTCTTTAGTTTTGCAAGAGATTTTTGAGATCAAATCTTTGGAAATTCAACGAAGGAGAATTTCAAGTGGATTTTGACAACTTTGATTCAAAAATTACATAAATGTAAGTAAAACATATATCACTCTTTTATCTTTCTTTATGTTTTTGTTTTCTGATATCTTCTCTCTTTATTTTTTTTTGAGAGAGAGAGAGCGAGAGCGAGAGAGAGGGATACATGCATATGCATGCATGCATACGCATACATGCATGCATGCATACGCATACATGCATGCATGCATACGCATACATGCATGCATGCATACGCATACATGCATGCATGCATACGCATACATGCATGCATGCATACGCATACATGCATGCATGCATACGCATACATGCATGCATGCATACGCATACATGCATGCATATGTATACATGCACACATGCATATGCATACATGCACGCATGCATATGCATACATGCATGCATGCATATGCATACATGCATGCATGCATATGGATACATGCGCATGCATACATGCATGCATATGTATACATGAATGCATATGCATACATGCATGCATGAGGGATATGCATATGCATACATGCATGCATATGCATACATACATACATGCATACATGCATACATGCATACATGCATGAATGCATATGGATACATACATATCCATACATGCATGCATGCATATGCATACATGCATGCATGCATATGCATACATGCATGCATGCATATGCATACATGCATGCATGCATATCCATACATGCATGCATGCATGCATATGCATACATACATGAATGCATATGTATACATGAATGCATATGTATACATGAATGCATATGCATACATGCTTAAGCATGCATATGCATATGCATACATACATACATGCATACATATGCATATACATACTGTTAATCGTTAAACTTCTGACTTCATACTCAAAACACTTTCAAAAGTTGGACGTTCCCGAACCTTTCAATCTTTACTCTTCCATGTCCAGGTTAACTGGTAAATCAATTGGCAATACCGGGATAACTAATATTAAGCTACCTCTTAGCCACGTGGGTTCTTGGGAGTGGTAGGGGTCTGTTAGACAGAGGCCCTGTACTATTTTCCCAACTTCTTACACAATCATAAATGCTCTATCGCGTCTTAGCTCAGTACTTGACTCTGAACAACTGATAACTGTTCGGCGTACTGGGACTTAGAATATCTGGACTGGACCTGCTATAGCAACAGAGCAGTAGTCTGGTTCTGACTTATAACTAATAGAATACTCAACTTTATTAACCGAATGCCACTCAATATGCACTTCTTCGTGACAGATAGCTATACCAAACAATAACACAACAGACAGCTATACTCGAAGGTATGCAAACTTACCGTATGCCAAACTCAGGGAACAAGTTCCTACCAACAGTCGACTCGTCACAAACTTATCATTGTTTCCACTCGTGTTCAGACCATTATCGATACGAGTCCTTCCTGTGATCGGAATCAACAGTGAACGCAGACTACTGTATCGAACCCGGTCACTTAACAAAAAAATGTTAACACGAAAATAGTTCGCTTCGGCCTTACACATCCCCTTGTTCAATAGAAAACTGATAAACAACATTTATTCTGTCATAATATCCAGAACCGCATATAACTATTACCAAACAGGTTCACAACACAATACTACCGAGTCGTAACTCTGCATTACAGGAAGAATAGACGAATAGACAGACAGAACAGAACAGAACAGAGCTCAATCTTCTCATCGACATAGCACAGACAGATTCAAACAGTATGCTCACAATTCCCAAAAACGGACTCTCGACTACTCTTTTCTCATTGCTTTATATAGAAGTTTTTACAAAGATGCGCGAATCATTTCAAAATGTTCCTCTATATTTATGACATCTGTCATAGTTACATCTGTCCTTTTTTCGATGGCCGTCTAACATTGGCACGCACGGTGGACTCGAACCCGCAGGTTCCTATGGTTCTGCTACGAGTCCTTCTAAATACATGCTTCGGGCGAGCCTAAACGTTCGGGTAATTTTCTTTTTAATGGTTTCTATCATCTGAACTAGAGTAGTCGGTTCTACTAAGTGAGCGTCCGTTCTAACGGAGCTAAGAGCTATGGCTTGGGTTAACAAAATTTCGGCCTGGGTCTGTAAGAAGGCTTCTTGTAAATAAAACTCATTGGATAATGCAGCGTCCCGGGATGTCTTTATTTCGGTGACTTTCTTCTGCATATCAATGACTCGATCCTACTGATTTCGTAACTAGTTATCTAGTCGCTCGAGTTGTTGGTTCTGAAATTCGATAGTTTTCTAGTATGCATCTTGTTCTCTGCGAGCATTTGCTAGATCCTTTTGGTATTTGGCTTCCCTGGTTAATTGGTGTCTTAGCATATTGTTCGCCTCGTCCAAGCATTCCTGGGCTCTTCGTAGCTCGTCTTCGACTTATTTTGCTTCTTGCTGCTGTTCGCGATTCTTCTGGATTATCTCCTGCAATTGGGCTTTTGTTTCTTCTACCAATTCTTCGAGTGATGTGTTGATGACTTCCTTTTCTTGTAGTGCGGTCTTCAGTTTCCTGATTTCTTCTTGGGCCGCGTTCAATAGTTGGTCTTTGGCGACAAGTTGCTCCAATGCGTCATTCCGTTGCTGTATCAGTACCTGTTGTGCCGAAACTTGGCCTTGGAGATCTGCTAATTGTGTCTGTAATTGATGATTCTCTGCTTTTACGGCATCGATTTCTTCTTGGAGAGGGATGATGTCGGCTTCCAGTAGGTCAACCTTGTGCTGCAGGTCTTGACGAATCGTATTTGTGACCTCGCTAAGCTGCAGTGGAAGTTGCTGAGAAAGGGAAATAAGCATTTGTCCCATGGCAGCAAGCTCGGAAAAGACCGGAACGGAGGGAAGGAGAAGTGGGTGTTGTAGTTGCGCAGAGGTTTGGGTGTGGATTTGGGGGGATGTCGCGGGTGAGTAATTGAGGGAGGATGAAGAGGATTCGGAAATTGGCGGGGGAAGAGGATTGACTCGTGGTGATCTAGGAACAGTAGATTCAGTATTGTTTATTTGATTGATGGGTCGGTGTTCAACTACAGTGTGGGCGATGGTGGATTCGACAGCCTTCAGCAGGGTGTTGAGTGCTTCGTCAGCAACTTGCTGCTCATCGTTCTATCACTTTGATGCTTCTTCGGTTGAGACTGTTTCTGTTGGCGTTTGATTCTGCTGGTCGTGTTGGTCGGTCGATGGTTCGTTGTGTATGGAAGTGGCTGTGTCGTGGAAGGTCTCTTCTTGTTCCTCATTGTCTTTATCGATGTTCTGATCCTTTCCGGCGGACCCTTGTGCTTCGCTTTCTGATGAGCTGATTCTGATTCTTTTGCTGCGGAATAACTGGTTGATTTCTTTGTCTTCTTCTTCATCGTCTTCGAGTGGTTGTACTGATTCTTCATGCCTTAGAACTGGTCCTCGGGGTGGTGGTTGTGCGGCAAGGATGGCTGGGAAGAGAAAAGATATGATATGGGGAAGGCGAGAGCGTGGGGTGGTTCCCTTTTTGACTTGCTTCACTATAGCTACACACTCTTTATGAATTCTATGGAAAAAGTACGAGGCAAAGTTCACGGGTTCTTAGGCACCTAAATCTAAGGCGGAATAGAAGGGGCGGGAGATGCCGTAGGTGCGCTTCTGAAGGTTGAGTATGGCGACTAGGAATTGCAGAGCAGATCGTTCGGGTCCAGGGCGGCAGAGAATGGCGTATTCGTTGCACGAAGATCGGGGGAACAGTTCACTCATGCGGGTGAGGGGGAGACTGGGGCCATTTTCTCGGCCTTGCGTGGTGAGGCGGAAGGCTTCAGAGAAGGCTTGGAAGGTGATGACGGTTCGGGAAGGTAGCGAGGGGAAGACCCATTGGTGTTCGGTGGGGGGGACTGGGCAATGGCAGGGATGATTTGCGCGAAGAAGGGATGGGCTTCCACTGAGTGCCAAGGCAACTCAGCAAAGTTGGCCAACCCTCTGCAACGCAGGTATTCACCTACCTCGGTAGGGATACCATCACGGAAGGCAACATAATTGGCTAGTGCTTCCATGGCGTTTGCTGATACAGACTATGAACACGAATACAGAACGCGAGAGGTCGCAGAGAACACTAACACACAACACAGTAGCGATTTTTTGGCGCTACCGAAAGGGTTAAGTAGGAACAACACGGTGGGGAGGGAAAAGGGGATGGGTATCATTCTGCGGTGCGGGAATGATACTGTTTGCATGCTGGCATGCATGCTTGAGTGAATGGTAAGGGGGCGGCTGGTAACATAAAGATTTTTACAAAACACGGCTATTTATAAAAAGGAAGAAAGAAAAGAAAAAGATTACACAAAACGCGGCCACCGTCGAATAATTTAATGCGGACTAGTAGCGTGATGATACGCCGCAGCTTCAACCCATTGATTACTTTTGGAAGTGGATTTCCGGTCAATGTAATCAACCGAAAAGTTGCCGGACCGATTTGTTCTGAGATCTTGAAAGGGCCGAACCATCGTAGTTTGAACTTTCCTGCTGCTCTATCCGACTTTGCGTTATAGAAGAGTACAAGCTGACCTACCGAAAAGATTGGAGTCTTCAAATATCGATCGTGTGTCTTGGCTTGCCTTAGTTGTACTTCGCGCATGGTTAAAAAGCTGAGCCATCGGTGCTCATCAAGTTCTCTGAGTGCCTCCATTTGTGCTGTCAGCGAATCTTCCGGTAGCATCTTCTGAGTGATTGCTACACGCAGACTTGGGATGACTACTTCCATGGGTGCTATTGCTTCTAAGCCATAAGCTAGTTTGAAAGGTGTCAAGCCTGTTGTTACCTTATAGGTAGTTCGGTATGCCCATAATACTGTAGGTAGTAGTTGATCCCATCTTTCCGGTGCTTCCATGATCAGTTTCCGGAGGATATTCAAAAGTGATTTGTTTGTACTTTCGGCCAAACCATTGGCACGAGGGTAATACGGAGAGCTGAATTTGTGTGTCACCTAGAATGATTGGGTGAGTGCCTTCATTAATTGATTTACAAAGTGAGTACCTTGATCTGTCACCAATTCGAGTGGTAAGCCAAATCGTGGGAAGACATCATTCAGCAGAGATTTTGCTACTGCAACCGCTGTAGCAGACCGTAAAGCCCAAGCTTCTACCCATCTCGTTGCGTAGTCTGTACAGGTTAGTATGTATCTGTTGTTACTGAAGACTGCTGGAGGTGTGATCGGACCGATAAAATATAATCCCCATTTCTGAAATGGTTCTAATGGCATGACTGGCTGCAAGGGAAAGAAGAGAGGTTGCAGCGGTTGTCTAGACCTTTGACAGTTATCGTAGTGTTTGACAATTTGGGCCACATCTCTGTATATAGTTGGCCACCAGAGACCTCCTTGTAGAATTTTTCGGTGAGTCAAATCTGTGGCAAAGTGACCACCAGTAGGGGTCGAGTGATCCATCGTGATGACTGAGTTAATTTCATGTGGGGGAACACAGTGAAGTAGGATTTCGGTGTGATCTACGTAATATAGTTCTCCAGCAACTAATCGGAATCGACAGCTAAAGATTGCAATTTTCCTTCGGACTGCCTTGGCTGTCTGGGATCGAAAGCATCCTTCGGTGAGAAAAGTTAGAATCTGATCATAATATGTAGGTGGTGCTTGTGATTCGGCAGTCTCATCGGGCAGTGGCTCAAAACTATAGATCGCTGGAGTCGTGTTATCTATGCCTATCGGAGCTTCACCGGAATCTAGGCGAGATAAGAAATCTGCTAAGGCATGTGCATTTCCGGGTCGGTGGATGACTTCATAGTCGAATTCCTGCAAGAGTAGCACCCATCGTGCTAATCCTCCACCTAAATGCTGCTGTCTTACTAGATAGACGAGGGGAGCATGACCCACATGGAAGGTGAATTTCCGGCCTAGTAGATAATGTATGAACTTTTTGATGGAGTAAATCAATCCTAGACATTCTCTTTCGGTGGTAGAATAGTTCTTTTCTGCATGTGTTCCATGCTTGCACTAACCACATTGAGGTGCACTATGATTATGTTAGGGAGAGGTTCTCTATTGTAGAGATTAGTTTGGCATATGTGCCCACATAGGAGAATAATATAGATAATTGCACAAAGGCTCTGCCTAGGGAGAAGTTTGAAGCTTTTCACAAGGATTTGGGCTTACTTTGTTTTGTGGATTGATTCCACATAGATTGGCACTTTCTTACACATGAGTGTCAGATCCTTGTTCACTCTATGACTCCCATGGGGGATTTGTTGATATACTTGAATGATGATGTGTGTGAACACACTAGGAGTGCCCGAGCACTTTTTTCCCTCTTCGGAAGATTTTCTTCTTGCAACTTGTATAGATGCCTATAACCCTAATGGGTCATTGATCTTAGCACATTATCTTGGTAATACATTTAGTACTATGTGTTGTGCTCCAAGATTCTTCTTCTTCCTTGTGCTGTTCACATGCTTCTGTAGAGCTCAAACTCCAACAGAAAGCAATTGAATTATTGTGGGAAAACTAATCATTCCTATCTAAATAAGTTGACATGGCCCCGAATAATTAGATTTAATAATAAGGATCTATGATAAAATTCTATTAGTATGTAGAAATAATAAAACTATTGAGTAATGAATAATATAACCTAGTTTGTAATACATGAATATGAAGAACCAAATTATAATAAACATAAAGACACAAGTATAAGTAAATTGTTACTTGACGTTCTATGGATGAAACTGACAACATCCATTTTTCCTCTTAATCCACATTACACCAATGTTTAAGAATATAATTCCTAAGCATACTATACAGATTTTGTTTGAAGCTTAGAACTACAATGACTTATCATGTTGAGCCTGTTATCCTTGTTTGTACATCCTTCGTCAGTTAATGCACAATAAAGTTTCCTTGCTGTACATACCAATTTAGTAAAATAAATATTAATTTTAATGACCATCAGTTTCCCATTTCTTATGAGCGAACATCTCAAGTCCATTATGGTTCGTAATACGTGAATATCAAGAAGCAAATCATACTAATAAACAATAAAGACATAAGTAAATAGTTACTTAACGTTCTATGATTGGAAACCAACAGCATCCATTTTTCTTCTTCATCAGTATTACACCAATCTTTAAGAATTTAATTCCTGAACATACTCAACAACATTTGTTTCAAGTGAACAATTACCGCGACTTATCATCCTGATTCTGTTATCCGTGTTTATACATCCTTCGTCAGCTAACGCACACTAAAGAAAGTTCAATAATAATGACCATTCAAATAAGCTATGAATAGTAAAAGGAAAACATGAAATGTATAAGTTGTATATGCATATAGGTATGTGGATGGACACGTATTTTAATCGCTAGGCAAGTTCATAGCTAGTGTATATGTATAATAAAGTGCGTTGATTGGTAGATATGCATTCGGCCTTAGCCTAATCTCTCGGACTTTAATTATAATAAAGAGAAAAAGTTACAAGTGAATGGGACTAGTGCCCATGGGACCCCCCAAATCCCACAATGCAGGGGAGGAGTATGGCAAGCTTGAAGAATGATTCAGCGGACTTAAATTGGTTTTGGGTTCATACGTATTTGTTGAATGTTCAAAGTCTATTTAACTCGTGGTTTAAAAGTCCACTAAAATTGACTATTACATTTGTCAGAAGTTTACCCGTTAACTATGTTATGTCTTAACATTTGAGCTGCCGTGGCCCGATTGAATTTTCCTTCACTCTCTCTGTCTTTTTCTCTCTCTTTCTCTCTCTCTCTGGACATGAGACAAAGCCGGAGACCGGAGGAATGTAAGGAGTAGGCGAGAACTAAAAGCATACACTACTCTAGCTCTGTGGCTATAAACACATACACCGACTGAGAGAACGCATACACCGACTAACAGAGAGAGAGATAGGAAGCAGATTCGTATCGTCGTACGAACAAATGCGTAGACAACTTTCCGGCTTAAGCAAGACGCGTCCAACCGTCCTTTCCTAGAAATATGAAAATTTCATTGAAGAGAGAGAGACATTCATCGATAAGAGACGGACAGACAAAAAATGCATCACGGGGAGAGAGAGAGAGAGAGAGGGGGAGAGAGCGTTATTTCCCTCCGATAGAATATTATACTCCACGCGTCATGTAACCTCCTCTGTCCTTTTCACTAAAAGTCTATATCATTTTCACTAAAAGTGTATGTTAGACCTCTAATGTCATGTAACTGATTCTACGAAGTTCAAAAATAGTTTTGTCAGATAACTTCCTTGGTCTACTTTTTTATCAAGAAAGTCATGTGCCTTCATCATCTACTTATCTTTCCTTCTTTTAATGCCTCAAGGCATATGCTTATATATATATATATGCTTATATATATATATATATATATATATATATATATATATATATATATATATATATATATATATATATATATATATATATATATAATTCCTTATCGTTAATCAACAGGAGGTGCACTTAACTTCCAATCTGTGCATACGGTTCTCCCTCTATCTTTCTCTTTCTCTGTGCAGAATGCCAATCCCATAGCTTCTGTCTGTACCCAATCCAATAGATTGTATCAGAGTAGATGGGACCACATACAATTCTAGTCGATCCCCTGCAGCACCATCTCAATGACAGGAGAAGCGCAGATATTTGAACGTTGCCTCGTCAAAGAGATGTGAAAGCTGTTAGTATATGATCAATGTCTACCCCTCATGATTGTATGCACATTTTGTAAGGCCCCCTTTATGAGGAGAAGCCAAGCGTGCATTACCCAATTGATGGGAATCCCAACTTGAATGTTGGATGAAGGTCATATTGGACCATGTAAGATATTATAAGGAAAGGGAGTTACCAGGGTCCCCAATTGTGGGGTCCGGGGCAGCGGTGAGCAGCCCCGGCTGGGGGGTCCAAGGGGGCTAGCGGGCCCCCTGGCTGGGGGGTCCCAGGGGGCCAGCGGGCCCCCTGGTGGGGGTCCGGGGGCAGCGCCCCCGGCGCGACGGTAAAGGGAATATTCCATGGAATATTCCCTATCGGAGTCAGAAATCATTTATATTTGTTAGGTCGGTTCAACCAGTCTAAGCCGTGTATGGCAATTACGCGGGCGGTGGCCGCCCACGCTCTACCGCCCATGTATAGCCGTCCATGGCAGGCCACCCATGATCCTATATATACATGACTTCTGCACTTCCTAAGATACTGAGTTGAGCTAGCATACCTCTACCTTGTATCTCCCTATCTAGAGTTGTCTAGATCACCATTTAAGCTCTACCTTGAGAGCGCAGGGGTGGACAACGCCATCATCTTTGTACTTGCTGCTAGTAGAAAATTGTTGAGATTCTCCTATATCTGTTATCTTCTCTGCTATTGCTCCTGTGTTATATTGCGTAACTATTGTCTTTCATGGTATCAGAGCTGTAAGGTTCGAATAGCTTGAGAAGTATCATTATTTTAGCCTACTAGCAGACTAGAATATCAGTAGATTATTCGAGTGATTACATGATGGCTTCATCGTCGAATAGTAGTCTTGGTGCTTCAGCTAATGTTAATGCTGCACCTATTCGAATTCGTCCACCTGCATTCACTGAAGGGAAGCTGGATGGAACCAATTATACACTCTGGAAGTTCAAAATTTCTGCAATTTTGGACTCCTATGAATTACTTGACACTGTCATGGGACCGATGGGATTGGATCCAGAGCCTATACCAGTTGAAGATCCAGCAAATTCAAGATTGATGATTCAGCCAGATCCAGATCTTCTACGAGCTTGGAAGAGGCGGAATGCTGATGCATTATGTGCGATTGTCACTAGTGTAAGTGATTCTGTGCTTACTTTAGTTCAACATACTACTAAAGCACATGAGGCTTGGGGCATATTGGCTCGACAATATGAGACCAAGAACCACACTAGGATACAGAATTTAGAAAATCAGTTGGCAAATGAAAAGCATTCTGATTCTGAAAAGGCTAAAGATTTTATCAAACGGATAAAGCATCTTCAAGATCAATTGGCTGTAGTTGGTGTTGTTATAACACCGGAAGAGCTGGCTCCAAGATCTGTACGTGTTCTTCCAGCAAAGTATGATGGATTAGTAACAGCCCTTAACACTCAGGTAAGGCCAACTCCTCTTACATTTGAAGAGTTTTGTGCCATGCTTTTAGAAGAAGAGATGCGGCTGAAGAATCGGCAAAGTACAACTGATGCTGCATTCTCAGCAAATGCAAAAGGTAAAGGCTCTTCAGAGGGATCAAAGAAGAAGCCAAAGAAGAAAAAGTTCACAGGAAGTTGCTTCTATTGTGAAAAGAAAGGCCATGCCATCAAGGATTGCAGAAAGAAGCAAGCTGATGAACGGAATGGGACTGTAAAATCATCATGGAAGAACAAAGAGTCTACAAACAACACAGAGCTGGAACTTTGGGTAGCTATTGAAGAGGTATGTTCATCTGCTCAAGCTCGTGTTGATGAGCCATGGATTTTAGATAGTGGAGCTTCTCGCCATATGACTAGTAAAAAGGATTGGTATAGTTCCCTAGTGCCTCTGCGGGAATCCATCAATGTAGTGGTGGGAAATGACTCCAAGTGTCCAGCTGAAGGAACTGGAACCATCTCTTTTATCACTTCTCCAGGTGTTGAGAAAAAGTTATCCGATGTTCTCTATGTACCTACACTCAAAAGAAATTTGTTGTCAGTTTCTGCAATAACAGATCGTGGACTCGAAGTTCACTTCAATAAGAGTGGTGCGGAAATCATGGATTCATCAGGTAATGTTGTAGGTAAAGGCATACGACGGGATAACTTGTATGAGTTAAGTGCTTTAACTGCTACAGAAGATAAAGATGTAAGCAGGTTATGGCACCGACGATTTGGGCATCTCGGATTTGCAGTTTTGAAGGAGATGCAACGAACAGGGATGGTTGCTCATATGCCTTCATTTTCAGAGTTGCAGGAACCTTGTGAAGCTTGTATGATGGGCAAGCAACAACGAAAGGCATTTCCAAGAGAGACCAGCAATCGATCTCAAGCTCCTCTAGAGTTGGTACATGCTGATCTCTGCGGTAAAATGTCTACACCTGCTTTAGGAGGATCTTTCTACTTCTTGCTGTTAGTCGACGATTATAGTAGAAAGATGTGGGTTTATTTCATTCGAGAGAAGGCTGATGCTTTTGAAAAATTTAAAACGTGGCATAAGTATGTAGAAAATGAATCAGGAAGGAAACTGAAGAAATTTAGAACAGATAGAGGAGGTGAATTCTTGTCAACAGAATTCAACAATTACTGTAAGGAGCATGGTGTGAAAAGGCAACTTACCACAGCTCATACACCCCAACAAAATGGCGTTGTTGAGCGCAGGAACAGGACAGTAGTTGAAATGGCTCGTTGTATGTTGAAGGCTCAAGACATGCCTGATTCATTCTGGGCAGAAGCAGTCAATATAGCAGTCTACATCCTCAATCGAAGCTACACAAAAGCTTTAAAGGGGATGACTCCTCAAGAAGCATATTCTGGTAAAAAGCCTTCAGTTTTGCATTTCAGAATTTTTGGTTGTTTCTATTATGCACATATTCCTGATTCAACAAGATCAAAGTTGGATTCAAAAAGCAAAAAGTGTGTCTTCCTAGGATATAGTGAAGAGTCTAAAGCATACAGGTTATGGGATCCTGAGGCAAGGAAGATTTTTGTCAGCCGAGATGTGGTGTTTGATGAACGACCACACTTAGTAGAAGATAAAGGTAAATCTACTATCTCATCAAACGGAGAAATATCTCACCTTGTGCCTATCAAAAGACAGGTTAAAGTTGAGGAGGAGGAAACATCTAATGGAGAAATTTCCTCAATAAAAAGCCAACCAGTTGTAGCTGCACAGCGTAAGCCACTACCGAAGTGGGCACAACAGCTCTTTGATGATCACAATCCACATGTAGATGTACCAGAATCATCATCGGATGGATTACGAAGATCAAAGAGAATAGAGGAGCAAAGGAGAGCCTCAGAACACATTGTTAACATGGCTCTAATGGCAGATATCATGGGTTCGATAAAGGAACCTACCACCATTGAAGAAGCCCTTGATGATCCAGATTGGAGAGCGGCAATGCAGTCTGAGTATGATAGTATACTCAAAAATGATACATGGGATCTAGTCGACTTGCCGCCAAAGAAGAAGGTAATAGGTACTGAATGGATTTGGAAAGCTAAGTATAAAGCTGATGGAACATTAGAAAAGTATAAGGCACGATTAGTTGCACAGGGTTTTTCACAGATTGAAGGATTTGATGTTCAAGAAACTTTTGCACCAACAGCACGCATGACCACTATTCGGACGGTACTTGCAATAGCTGCACAAAAGTCTTGGCCTATTTTCCAGATGGATGTCAAATCTGCATTTTTGAATGGTCACCTCAAGGAGGAGGTATATGTATCTCAACCACCAGGTTTTGAGGTGCCCAATTCAGAAAATAAAGTTTGCAGGTTGAAGAAAGCTTTGTATGGACTTAAGCAAGCTCCACGGGCTTGGTACCAACGAATAGATCATTTTTTCAAAAATATGGGTTTTGAAAGAAGTACTTCTGATGCTAACCTGTATGTAACGAAAAGGGATAGCAAGCTAGTTGTTGTCATTGTATATGTAGATGATTTGATCATTACAGGAGATCATCAGGAACTCATCAATCAAACTCGGATCAGCTTGGGAACTGAGTTTGAAATGACAGACTTAGGTCTACTCCATTTTTGTCTGGGAATTGAAGTATGGCAAAGGAAGGATGGCATTTTCATCTCACAACAAAAATATTCCAAAGAAATTCTCAAGGCATTTGGAATGATGGACTGCAAACCAACTAGCACACCTATGGAGGTAAATCATAAGCTATCTATGGATGATAACATGCCTGATGTAGATGCTAAGAAGTATAGGAAGCTCGTTGGAAGTCTTATTTTTCTGTGCAACACTAGACCAGACATTTGCTATGCTGTTGGAGTGTTAAGCAGGTTTTCCAACAAACCTAAGGAGAGTCACTGGAATGCTGGAATGCGAATTCTAAGGTACATTGCAGGAACCTTGGATTTTGGTATTTTGTATACCATAGGTGATACACTCCAAGGATATTGTGATTCAGATTGGGCTGGAGATTGTGATTCTAGAAAATCAGTTTCTGGATATTGTTTCTCACTTGGTTCAGGAATATTTTCTTGGGTAAGTAGGAAGCAACCAACTCTCGCACTCTCCTCCACTGAAGCAGAGTACAAAGCAGCTTGTTTTGCTTCTTGTGAGGCAGTCTGGTTAAGGAGAATTCTTGCAGATATAGGCTTTCCATCAAATATGCCAATTGTACTCAAGTGTGATAATCAAAGTTGTATGGCTATTGCAAAGAACCCAGTATTTCATGCTCGCACCAAGCACATAGTACAGTACCATTACATTCGTGAGCTAATTGAAGATGAAATTGTGGAGCTAGAATATTGCCCAACAGAGGCAAATTGTGCTGACATATTCACTAAAGCACTTGGAAGAGAGCAGCTCAACAAGCATCTTCAACAGATGGGCATAGGACCGAGACCTACTTGATTTATCATCGGTAAACATTGAGGGGGGGTGTTAGTATATGATCAATGTCTACCCCTCATGATTGTATGCACATTTTGTAAGGCCCCCTTTATGAGGAGAAGCCAAGCGTGCATTACCCAATTGATGGGAATCCCAACTTGAATGTTGGATGAAGGTCATATTGGACCATGTAAGATATTATAAGGAAAGGGAGTTACCAGGGTCCCCATGGAATATTCCCTATCGGAGTCAGAAATCATTTATATTTGTTAGGTCGGTTCAACCAGTCTAAGCCGTGTATGGCAATTACGCGGGCGGTGGCCGCCCACGCTCTACCGCCCATGTATAGCCGTCCATGGCAGGCCACCCATGATCCTATATATACATGACTTCTGCACTTCCTAAGATACTGAGTTGAGCTAGCATACCTCTACCTTGTATCTCCCTATCTAGAGTTGTCTAGATCACCATTTAAGCTCTACCTTGAGAGCGCACGGGTGGACAATGCCATCATCTTTGTACTTGCTGCTAGTAGAAAATTGTTGAGATTCTCCTATATCTGTTATCTTCTCTGCTATTGCTCCTGTGTTATATTGTGTAACTATTGTCTTTCAAAAGCAAATATCTTCGCTTCTGTTTCGAAAATAATTTTGAAGCTTTTGGAATGGACAAAGGAGTAGCAACGTAAGCATTGCAAAAAAGATTGCAGCTACAATAGACCTAAGGGAAACGTTATCAAACTTCCTTCTTGACAGATCCACATTTGCGTGCTGATAGCAAACGAGCAAACTAATATGAGAAGTATGCCATAGAGATGGTGATGAAAAAGATGATGAGGATAGATATGATGGTGGTAATACACTTCCATGCGAGGTCCATCATAATAATGATGCCATGGTAATACCGAACCACGTCCCCTGAATGTGAAAAGAATGGGGCTATTCGGGGGAGGCAATGATGCCCATTGAGTTTTGATGGCAACATTTTGGCTCGAAGGGGGGATCTATAGGATAATCGGATCTGCTTTGCAAGATCTAGAATCATGATATATTTCCATTACTCTAACTGAGCGTTCATGCAATTGCTCTCTTTTGCACAACATTTATGTTTGTATGTGCATGTTTTACAATAGTGATTGCTTGTGTGTAAGTTCCCATACCAAAAGGTTGTGAAATAAATCCAAGCTTTTATAGCTCTCTAATAACTCATAAGCATCTAGGTTTGACCTAGCATTCATTGCAAAGATTATTTACATTTTGGTTTAATAAATAATGGGATTAGAAACTACTGATTAATAATTATTATAAGACCTTCCCAACGTAATGGCTTTTGAAGGTGTAGATAGGTTTGTGGGTACAGATTTTCAAACATGGCAATTGAAAATGAAAGGCTTCCTAATGCGCAAAGGTGTATGGAGGTTTTCCAACAAGGCTCCACCTACTCAACGGGAATTAAAAGAGCTTACTCAAGTGGCTTGAACACAAGCTCAACTTTATGAAGAACAAGCGTACATAATCATCATCACGGCACTCGATGATATATATATATATACACACACACACACACACACACACATATATATATATATATATATATATATATATATATATATATATATATATATATATATATATATATATATATATATATGTATATATATATATATATATACTATGTGGATGAAGCAAAAAATGCATATAAAGCTTGGCAAACACTGGAGAATATCTTTGGTGCTCATGCAAAGCTTTGAAAATGCAATTGTATGGTCTATCGCTTAATCGTAATGACGATATAGCATCACTAGTAATTAGGATCATAAGTATAGTAACTTAATTCCATTCCCTTCAATGTCTAGTGCTGTAAGAAGAAAAAAAAAGGAATACTTTTAAAGGCCCTCTCCAACTTCTTTGTAAACATTGTTACTATCTTGAATGAGAAGGATCTTATTCCAACCCTAGAGGATGTCATAAAGTGTTTACAACAAAAAGATAAAAGGGTCACAAAATTAGATAACCCTAGGGATATGCTTCTAGCTACATCCAAAATGTGTAGCATTTGTGGACATACTAATCGTGTCACCAAAGATTGTTTAAGTGAAAAGAAGTGCACCTTTTGTGGCAAGAAAGGACAATTACGGAGCAACTACTTTAGGAGACTTAAGGAGTTCAAGAAGGAGATCAATGTTCTTGAGAAAACCTTTGATTCATGAATGGAAACATGAATAATGTTCTAGGTACCTAATATGGTAACCTTATTGGAAGGCTCAATGTGGCATGCCCTATGTGGTATTTCAACTTGTTTTCGTATGCTACGAAAAAGGGGGTGAATTGTAACCTCCTTTGACCTTTTCACTAAAAACATATGTCAGACCTGTAGTGTCAGGTAACTAACTCTGCCAAGTCCAATAATAGTTTTGTCAGATAACTTCCTTGGCCTCCTTGGCGTACTCTTTTCTCAGAAAAGCCATGTGCCTTTATCGTCTAGATATCCGAGCTTCACTTAATGCTCCAAGGCATATCCTTATATATATATATATATATATATATATATATATATATATATATATATATATATATATATATATATATATAGAGAGAGAGAGAGAGAGAGAGAGAGATCTTTTGGCTAATCAATAGGAGGTGCACTTATCTTTCAATCTGCACGCACGATTCTCCCTCATTCTTTCTCTTTCTCTATGCAAAATGCCCAACCCATAGCTTTTGTCTACACTCGATCCAACAAGGAGAAGAGTTGTTGTATTATTTATTTTCTAATACATAGCACTGTATCTAATAACACATACGCCGATCGAGGAAACACATATAGAGAGAGAGGAAAGTCATTCGTATGATCAAAGGCCCTAAGCCTCTTTGCAGATTACGCAAAACGCGTGCAACCGCCCTCTTGTCCTACAAAAATGTCATCTCGAGAGAACTGATTTGTTTCAACAAAGGGAGAAAACTTCTTTACAGCTTACGTAAAACTCGTGCAACGAACCTCTCCCCCTACAAATATGAAAATTTCATCGAAGAGAGAAAGATAGAAAGATTCATCGAGAGGAGAGAGAAAGAAAGGTTCATGGACGAGAGAGAGACAGAAAGAACGATTCATCGAGGAGAGAGAGAAGAGATGGAGACAGGGAGAGAGCATATTCCCCGCAAACAGAACATTATATGTCATGTCGCTATGTCATGTTGATGATCATATGTTTTAGTACTTCTCAGAATCAATCAAAACTGTTACAATGACTTATTATATGTACTTCGGTGATGCCCATCAATTTCAAGTCTTCAGTGTAATTTTTGAAGGCCTATTGAAGTTTCTGAATAATTTTTAGTTGAAAATGGCCCGAAGGAGCAATATAGCCGTAAAACTCAAGTATCCGGTCAGCTTGGACTACTTTGAAATGCCAGCAACTCGTAAGAATATCTGTGTGTGAGAGAGAGAGAATGTCAGGTCGTTGGTTGCATTCTTCGAATGAGAGAGAGAGAGAGGGAGAGAGAAAATGTGTCTTTCGTGTGCCGTCTTGCGCTTGACGACGATAATTAAAATCCGTCTTGCGCTGGACAAAATT
This sequence comes from Ceratopteris richardii, assembly GCA_020310875.1. Classification (NCBI taxonomy): domain Eukaryota; kingdom Viridiplantae; phylum Streptophyta; class Polypodiopsida; order Polypodiales; family Pteridaceae; genus Ceratopteris; species Ceratopteris richardii. The sequence goes on from CM035412.1 coordinate 184,666,114, forward strand.
TGGTGAAAAGTCTGTAGGAGCTGGGGCAGGGCATCTTCAATAGCCCGGTGGCAGCGTTTGCACCAAGGAGGGACGCTATCAGAGGGGAAGTCTTGTGGAAAATCTGGCGGGAGAGGTGTGCTCTCAACTTCGGCGATACCCCCAGGGAGTGGTCGATTGAGAAATCACTATTCCTCCTTGGCAAAAGGATTGTTAACAGTAAGAAATCCCCCCCCTTCAGGCACCATCAAGTCCTCACTTTGATCAACAACAAACTCAAACCCAAGTGGGCCCCGCATGAGGGCGATGAGAGGGTGATTAACCTTCTATGTAACGCAACCTAGAACTCATTCAAGCTTCCCCTGCTTTGTGGGATTTGGGGGGTCCCGTGGGCACTAGTCCCCTTCTATTGTACCTTTGTTTCTTAATTTAATTCAAGTCCGGGAGAGTAGGCTATTGCCGAACTTCCTTTATATTAAAAATTTGGTGAAAAGACATGAAATTATAAAAGCATGAAAAACCATGAAATTAAACAACATGAAGACCAATGAAAGTACGAAACAACGAAACACACATCCTAAAGAAAGGATTTGCGAAGATTGAGAAACTTAACTAATCTGAACAGTATTCTGCTCTATTTCGCTTATCTTCGCAATCATAATCACTTCCCGTCCATTAACATCGTCAAATTTTATGAATTTTTTACGTCGACTGTATTGACATAAGCTATTTATTTTACAATATTCTCCTCACCAAAATATTCTTTTCAAGCATAGTCAACATGTGCATAGCAAAAGAAAAGACTATATAACATGTGCATATCTATTAAAAAAAACTCTTGAAATAGGTAATTATCATTATTTTTGTTAAGTATCTAAGAAATACATGATTTGGATTTACGAAAATCATATCACAACTATTACAATTTATGGAGTAATGAAATGCTAAATGGAGTTTCATGTCTTGAGTGATTGTGTTTTTATTTAGTAGGTGAAGAATCATGAGAGTTTGAATCTATTATACATGTTTTGGATTTACAAAAATCATATCACAACTATTTAGTAGATTTCTAACTAGAAAGTATCATAAATATAAATGAAGTATCATAAATGCATGCTTTTTAAGGACCACCCTCATGTATCTTCTATTGAGGATATAATAAAAATACCTATCAATACACATACTCTCATAGACTCATCCATGACATTATGTGGGGGAAGAATGTATCAAATCTTGCGTTCTGTCTCTTTTCTTTCTCTCCCTCTCTCTCTCTCTATCTCTCTCTCTCTCTATCCCTCTCTATTTTGTGTGTGCTTTAGTGAGATTTCGTTAGTGTACTATATGTGTGTATGTGCATGTGCAAGATAGGATCAATAGTGGTACCAAAGCCTACGCTCATTTGCGGAGGTAGGATTCTCGATGTTTGTTTGTTATTTGCAATGTTTGTTCGTCATTCTGCATCCATTCTGGTTCCTTAATTCTAACTGGATCCAAGTCTGTGTTAGCCAACTCACATATGTTTGGGTTCACGAGTGTCTTTTTGGAAATTTTTTGAATCTTTTATTGTGCATTATGCTCACTCTGTTCACTAACACACTAGCACAATGTGCTCACTTTTACTCACTATACTCACTCTACTCACTATGCTTAATGTGCTCACTATGCTCTATGCATTGTTCACTATTCCAGTTCTAGTTCGATTCGTTTTAATATTCATGTTATCAATTTGGTTACTCTTGTGGCTTACTCCAAGCCATAGACTAAGGCATAGAACTATGGCATCTTTTTCTTCTTCGGCACTCATGGTTCTCTTGGTTCATTTTGATTCCCTTTGGTTTCATTGACAACCATTGACTTTGTGCGAACCATCTTTAACTAACGAATGGCAATAAGAGCTTATAGGTAGGGGATTTGAACCCACCCCCTCTCACTTGCAAGAGTTATTCTTTATCCACTAGCCTATTCTCACTTGTTGATACTTAACTTTTGACTTCTAATTAACATAACTTCTCATGCTCTCTTCCCCTTATTTATCTATTTATTTATCCAACATTGTCTTTTATTTATTTATTTTTATATATTTTTTGAAGACAAAACCTTTACTTTTTTATTTCAATTCTAATATTGCTAACTTTGTTTTCACATGTTTGGTATTAGGTTTTGGTTCTATATAAGGCCATGTATCCTACGCATACTACAAAGGATCTTAAGACATTATTTATTGAATATTATTTATTAAATGTATTATTCTTCATCATGGTAAGTAATGAATTAAATATTTCTTTTTGCATCATGGTTTTCAAAAAGTTATTCTATTAGATCAAGATGTTTGTTTTTGTAATCCCTTTTGGGTTGCATTAGTTCATAATTTAGGTTCCAAAATAGACTTTAGCTCTATATTTCATCCTGAAGGTAATGGGCAAAGTGAAGCTATGACTAAAAATATGTTGGATTTATTATGTTTATAATCCAAGTAAATGGATTATAAAGAAACTTTACTGGCCACTTCCATTAGATGATCCTCCTTTACTTGAAGAGGATGCTAAAATTTTAGTACTAGAGAAAATACTTGTTTATGATGTTACTATTACATGCAATGATAAGAAATGCCATAGATATCTAGTTAGAAATAAAAGTCACTCACTCAAAGATTCTCAATGGATTCATAAGACATCACCAACTCCACATTAAGAGCACTTGATTTCTACATATGATTCACATTCACATTAAATTCTAGTTTTCCATCTCCATGCATGTGTTTTTAGATGGACTATGCTTATGATTGTTCAATGATAGGAAATGTGACTTGTCATCCATGTCTCTTTATTCTTATCATCTAAGGGCTATTGGTTGTTAACTAGGAGACATTTTATACTTTATGGAATAATAAAATATTAAATTGATTTTCAAGCATTGAGGTTTTTAATATGATTGTGTTTTGATTTAGTAGAAGAAGAATCATGAGGGTGTGAGTGCACATGGATTTATTTTGATATTATTAAAGATATTTAGAAGATATTATTTCATATCTTTTTTGTCAAAATAGTGGATCGCTTAGAAAGTGACGTTTTTCTAAAAATAGTAGATCATTTAGGAAGCGAGGATTTATAAATAATGCAGATTTTTGTAAATACACTCTTTCCAAAGTGCCAACCCCATGTATCTTCTATTCAGGAATTAATGAAAAATACCTATAAATATAGATACTATGATAGATTCATCCATCAGATTATGTGGGTGCAAATTATAGCCAATCTTATGTTCAATCTCTTTTTTCCCTCTATTTTGTGTGTGCTTTTATGAGATTTCATTACTGCAATATTTATATGTTTGCCTACATGCATCTGTAGGATATGGTCAAGGACAAGGGTCACACACACACACACACATACACACACATGCATACATTTGCAAACATAATGCACATGCATATGCATATATACATGCTTACATGCATACACACACTCACATATACACATAC
>CM035412.1:184674573-184737073 GCA_020310875.1 Ceratopteris richardii
TTGGAGCATTCTCCAACTACTTGCATCTTTGTGTTTCCTCTTGACTTCCATACTTTTTAATCCTTTTCTCTTTCATCTTGTTCATCGTCTCTATCACTTCTTGGATCCTAGACCTATGTATCATGCTTGCTTCCTAATTGATGAGAATTAGAATCAAGATCATATGGTAGAGTTACCTTTTGTTTTTCTTCATCAAACCAAGACCCCTGTTCTTCAAATACAACATCTCTACTTGTAGTGAATTGCTTGATTCAAGGATTATAGAACTTGTAACCCATCTGAGTTGAATCATATCCAATAAAGATTGCCTTTGTTGCCCTTTCATCTAGCTTACCTCTTATTTGTGATAGTACATAAACATAAACTAAGCAACCAAACACCTTGAATTGTCCAAGACTAGGTTTTCTTCTAGGCCATGCTTCATAAGGAGTCATACCTTGAAGTGATTTGGATGGTAGTCTATTGACAATGTACACAACTCTTGAAATAGGTTCTGCCCATAGATAATGCGCCAACTTCTTCTCTTCAAGCATCGTTCAAGCTGATCCAACCAATGTCTTGTTCCCCTCTCTCCAATTCCATTCAATTGAGGAGAGTACCTTGTAGCCACTTCCCTTTTGATACCTTTTTCCTACGAGAACTCATCAAATTGTTTAGAGAAGTATTCTCCCCTCCATCAGATTTGATCTTCTTGAGTGATCTACCTGTATGATTCTCCACATGTGCTAGATATGTTTTGAAGCAATCAAACACTTCATTAGTACTCTTGATAAAGTATAGAATAGTCCATCTACTAGTGTCTTCAATAAATGAGACATAATACCTTGATCCTAACAATGAAGGTTCTTGACTTGGTCCCCATACATTTGTATGAACTAAGTCCAATAAGTTGTTGTGGATGTAACCTTTGTGGTTGAATGGTTGTCTTTGTGCCCTTCTAACATGACATGCATCACATCTCTTGATCATGTGTTGCTTTGATATGTTTGGCATTCCTAGAAAACTTTGATCCCTCCATATATCCTTCAAGGTTCTTTCATTCACATGAGCAGGTGTCTTATGCCACACTTCAAGCTTACTTAGGGTTTTAGACCCAAAAGTAAATAGAGCTATGTTCTTGGTTTCTCCTACTTCAAAAGTAAAGAGCCTACCATGCTTCTCACCTCTGGCTATATTCTTGAAGCCTTGACATACATCTTCCACAAAAGCTCCATGTTGGGTGAACCTAACTTGCAAGCCTTTCTCAACAGTTTTTCCTACACTTATTAGGTTTTTAGTGATAGTGGGTACATAGAGACCCCTACTCAGAATGTTTGTCCTATCATTGAAAGCTTTGATATTACCAATCTTCTCCACATTGTGCTTTGTGTCATCACGTGTTTGTACTTCATATCTATGCTTTGGACTTTCCAAATAAGATAGAAGAGCAATGTTGGCTACAACATGATATGGACATCTTGAATCTATGTAGAACAAATGATCATGTTCTTCACCTTCTTTGCTCCTTAGATTCATAAGAAGAAATGATTCTTCACGTGGTTGATCTTTTGAATACTTTTTGTAGTCCCTTCTATTGTCACCTCTATTGTTCTTGTTGAAGTTGTGTCCAACTCTGCCTCTATTGCTGCCATTCCCACCTCTTCCACTTCCTTTCTAGGTCTTCCCATCGAATGAGCAATTTTGAGTGGTGTGCTTGGTCTTATCGCAAATGGCACAAGGTTGATTATTGTAACCTTTGGCTTTGTCATGATTTGGTCCTTTCTTCTTCCCTTTCCACTTGCTCTTGCTCATGAAGTTGGCATGGGAAGTCTCCTCTTCATGTTCTTCCTTCTTCTTGCCTTTCTTCTTCTTATCATTCTTATCTGCATAAAGAGCACTAGTTGAATTACCATGATAGGAGTTACCTTCCTTTATGCTATTGTTGAACTCTTGATTGAAGAGTTGTCCAAAAACAATATTGAAGTCTTGAGTTTGCACATCCATGATGAGATCATAAGCCATCGTGAAGGATTCCATTGCTTATCACTTCAAATCCCATTGAGAATCTACCTCATCATAGTCTCTTCTTCAATGAACTCTCCAATGGATGCTAACTGATCTGCAACGTCCTTCAACTTGGTAACAAACTCCGTGATGGTTTGTTTAAGTGTCTTTGTGATTTGGTTGAACTTGTTCCAAAGATGATTCTTTTTTGCTTTGCTACTAGTAGGAAAGAAAGTCTCAAGGGCATCCCAAATCCCTTGAGATGTCTCACATCCTCTAATATGTGGTAATAGAAAGTCAGAGATACAAGGTTATATGGAATAAACAAAATATGCTATTGGAATGAATTAGACACTCAACGGTGGTACCTCTTATCTTTCAGGAATACGTAGAGATTCACCTCCAAGATAGAAACACCAAGATTGTTGCAAATATACTATATCAAATGCTAAGTAAATTTGCAGACATAAGCTAGACAGTAATACCTTTCCAATGACTCATCTCTCATCCAATGTACGCTTTGTAGAGAGATCAGCAGCCTCTGTAAGCTTACTATTCGCGAAGAAGATGATGCAAAAAATGAAGGAGCAAGAAAATGATGGTCACAAGTGTGTGTATATTGCATCCGTATATTGTGCAATTGATTTGAAGTCTTTATATAGATTCTAGAAGTGATCCAAAACTCCCACAAGTGGAACATGAATTGAAAGGAAGGTGATAAGAGTTGTTGGAGGAAGTACATTCACTTTCGTACAATCTAGGAGAAGTGAAGATCTAATTTGGTCTATTTTTAGGTGATTGATTGATTGATTGAATGCAACTCAACCACCACAAATTCATGGAATTTGGGCTCTCTCTTTATTCTTTTACATGTGTAAATCTCTAGGCTTTTACAAAGGTAAAAGGTCCATTAGAAATCTTCTAGAAAGATACAATAAGTGAGCATAAAAAAAAACTCTCCAACGGATATTCCTTCAACATAATCCAAGCCATAGTTCTTAATGTAGATCAAATCTAGCTCAAGCATAGTGTAATGTTGATGTTCCAAATCTTTTGTGTTTTCTTCTCTTCTCTCTCTTCCTTTTTTTATTATTTAGAATTAGCAGATGTCTGCTTACTAGTAGAATAGCTCCACTTACCTTTGCCCTTCTAACTAACCAAGAAGGCCTGATCTACAACATGCATAATTGACCTAATCTACCTAGACCAATCTTCTTGCAATAAAACAGAGACTAACTCCTAAAATGTTAAGGCATTTGGATTGCCTATCATCAGCAAACAAAGAGTAGAAGCAAAACACCAATATGGTTCGATAAGAACATTCAGAATAGTCTACACAAGTGAACTCTCAAGTAATACTTCATCAACAAAAATCAACTATTCCCTTAAATCTTTGATCTTTGTCAGAAAACTATCCATGGAATCTCCTTCATTCGTGTGCTCACTCTCCAATTATTTTCACAGATAAGCAACACTAGCCTCATTCCTTGCATGGTGTAAAGTGGTAGGTGTATCCCAAGCATTCTTATCTGTTCTACAAGAGGGAATTGAGGAATAATGGCATCTTTGATAGAAAAGGCTATCAGTGCATATGCATGAGCATCTTTACCATCGTAGTGACTTTCCTCTACAGTAGGTGCAGCAGGAACCGCAAGAGGAAGAGGAACATGAAGAATATCACTATCTTCAACACCATTTTCATCACCTTTAGCAACTATGATTGTAGGTGTAATAGGATGTTTTTCAACACCCTGCACAATATTCCATAGTCCTTTTGCAACCAATACATGATGCATCATATCAGCCCATAATGAATAATTGCTATCATCCAACTAAACCTTAGTAATCATTATACATGATACATCACTGCTTTCACCCATGGCCACTGGCTAAAATAGTGTGATGCATAGAAATTGACTATATCTCAAAAAATTGAACATAACTACCCTGTTGAGTTATGCTACGATGTAGGTAGGATCTTTGCAATGTACTTGATGAGGATGTTAGAAGGTGAGAGAGGTTTTTGCTGCTCAATTAATGCTCGTGCATGCGATGCGGCGTGCGTGGATATGCATCTGATAAAATCGTTGGTAGCATAGGCGGGTCAATGACTCAAAGAATAAGTGCTCCAATTGGTCGATGATGAAGTAGCTAGATGTTATACCTCTATTGAGCAATACAACTCCAAGAGGTGCTCTTAAACTGGTTCTTTGGCCTCAAGTTGAAGCACACATCAAACACACGAGTGATGGTGAGGTGGGAGGAAATTGCCGTATCCATGACCATCAATGCTTTACAATGGAATGCCACTTTGTTGATAAATCTCTAGAGGTGAAGGCAGATGAAGTTTCATCCTTCAAGCTTTTCTAGAAGAAAACTCTCTGCTACCTAGCATACACATTGTTAGCAGTCCCACTTCTTTGTTTGATTTTAAGGCAAATACTATAGTAGTGCCATAGGACGAAAAAGACAAAGCACACTCGGATATTATTTGACAAAGAACAAAATCTATACATAGTCTATGTAAACGATATTTCTACTCCTCAAAATGGTTGATAGTTTAAGCTTGATTTGAAATTATCATATGCCAAGCAAAAAACAAATTTCATTTGCATATTGTGGCCATGATTTGAAAAAACATTTTGAATTCAAAATATAATTACAAAGAAATTTTGATGATGCTTTTTGTTTTTTGCTTTCATGATGTGCCCATCGAGGAAGATGGCTAGGTTTAGTAGAGGTGAATGTCAAAGAGATTTTATCTCTTCATTTTAATAAAAGGAGAAGAAACTTAATTGTGAGAGGACTTCCAAATCTAGACATGAAGATCATTCAAGATTTCAACCACCCATTTGTTGTTCCAATACTTTCAGATAGTACTTGAATGACAAGAGAAAGTACAAATATAAGAAACCATGAAATGAAGTCAGAGTTTTCATGGCATCATTGGTATAGGCGTGTCTTAGACCAAGATCTACTATGTTGTGAGCATGCCTTTTATCGAGATTAAGATCCCACATTGTCTTCACTAGATGATGTAGGTTGTTTGTGTTGTGTAGATGAATGTTATAAACATATTAAGTCAATTGTGATCTTTCTATAGTTGTTAGTTTAGTATATTATGCATACATGCTATTTTGTTTGTTTTTTGTTTTTGATTTGGAGAGTCACGATCATGAGGTATGTTAGTACAATATCAATATACATTGTTAACCTGTTGGCTGAAAGAGACATTTTCCAATGCTTGGGAGTTTGATACTCTATTTCTATATTTTTCTCAAATGTCATGTATTCTGACGAAAGTTACTATCATGAGAAACTCCATCAGTCACTCAACATTACAAAATTCTCAATTTATGTTGAATATTTTTCAAGCTTTGTATGTTTTTAACCATATCTTTGTATCTTTTTTAATCCAACCAAGCCATTCTATCCCATTACCATGTGAAGTTGATGTGAATAAAAGTTTTATCACTAATGTTTTTCTTCCAAGTTTTAGAAGTGTGCTAGCCAAGCATAAATGCAACTCACTTGATTTTGCTTGAAGCACCTTGTGTGCACCCTCATTTGGAATATGGTGTAGGTGAGAGTCCCTCTCTCTTACTTGATGAGAGATAGCAAAAATGTTCCATGCAAGAGTTTCTAACCCTTATCTCTTACGTATTGAATGTTTTGAACGATGTGTATTTGATGAATCTTTCCATGTTTAAATTGGTTAAGATAATACTAATAAAATCACTTATTGAAACGAGTTGAAACAAATCCTTTGAAGGTACGCGCAAAATAGAAAGTGATGTGTTAATATGAGATCTAAATGTTTATGTGTGTGTACATCCAATTTTGTGGTTTATTTTGTGTATTTGATCTTAAAATTTTATGTGTTAGTGTTCATTTGTGATTTTGTGACCAGAATGTGTATATTAATTTTTGTTTATGCGCGTGTTGGTTTGTGTGTATCTACATAATACTGCATATGTGTTTTCTAAATTTTGTGCATGTGAACCTAAATTTCTAAATGTGAAACTTTTTAATTGTAAATCAAAATAAATAAAAAAATAAAATAATTAAAAGTGAAAACTAAACTAAACTAAAAGAAATCAATCAAGAACAAAAACGTCGGATACGCGTGCGTGTATGTATAAGGAAAGTCTGTGTACTTTATGTTAGAAATAATTTCTAAATATGTGTGCCTGTGAGATGGCGAATGTTTTTCTTCCTCCTTGAGATGTGAAACCGGGGCGGCAGCTGGGAAATAAGAAAAGAAAAGGCTGGCAGCTGGGAAGGGGCAGGAGAGCAAAAGCGATCATTCTGCATTGCTTTTATTCTCACGTTGAAGAAGATTTAGGCTTGCTGAATACTCTTGCTGAAGATGACAACAACGTCTGAAGTCAAGAGAGGTGTTATGATAAATAGGCAGAAGTTTTAATGGCATTTGTTCTTTGGTCCTACCTCTTAATCAAATTCATGGATGGAAATCATGATGGTTCCAAATAATATCTTGAATTTTTCTTCACGATGATTATCGTGCGCAATTACTAGCAGTTACTTGCCACGCTACTATACTTGCAAGTGCGAGAAGAACGGAATCAGTTTGTAACAAAGTTAAAAGATATTGAGCAAAAGATTCATGGCTGATGATTAATGATGAATTGCCTAGAGGATGGTAAAAATTTTGATATTGAATGTTACTGTGGATCTATAGTTCTATGAGTTTGACATTACCATTAATAAGGTCTGTTGCTGCTTATGGATTATAAGATCAAGCCTTATGAGATATGTTTTACATTGTTTATGATGTTAATTGTTAAATATATGATAACGTTTTTGTGATGTCTATTTGATTAATCATGAGAAGGATTCATCTGTTGAATACAGTACAATATAAGTTTCTTTTGATAATTGTTTATACGCATACTGAGATTTGTAAGCTGTTGACGGATTGATAACTAGGCGTTCTCCATGAGAACTTTGGAATTCCTAGTGTTTTGCTTTTGTTATTGTTAACAATTGTTTTGAATACTTGGCCTTTGATTAAGACATGTGAATTTGGAGTGCAAGTATTCCAAGAAGAAGTGTTCGGCACATTTTGAAAAGTGTACTTAGCACAAAACCCGGTTTCTGTGAAGATAGCCCATGTTATCAAGTTGCAGAAGCATCGGCTGAAGTTCTGTACTTTATTATCATCTTTTTTTTTCTATGCATGACTTATGACTGGAAAGAGCTGAGAAACTGCTGCTCCAAACTCTTTGCGTTACTAATATTTTGAGTATAGTTTGCTGTTTTTGGTGTTCCAATCATGCATTGAGGCATTGTGCTAGATTCATATACTCAGCAACTTCATCTAGAATGATGCTCTTGACTTCTTTTCATGAATCTGTTTTTGCTACTTATCAAGGAAATTTGTATGATTTTGCATAATGTAAAGAATAATGATAGTTCTCTCAAATATACACATTTGTGTTGATTTATGTGGTCAAAACATGCACTCATAAGCCATATAGAATTTCAAATTGATATTCTTAAGAACTCATTTGATGTTCTTAGCTTCCATATGCTATGAATTCATTGCTAATCCCATAAGTTTTTGTCAAATATTTGGTTTGAAATGTCTAGAAGGGATTGTGATCTGATGTCTACATTGTATACTTGAAAAATAATTGGTTTGATTTTTTTGCACATTGACATTGTTGCAATAGTGTTCTGAGAGACATACTCAATGATTGAAAATGCTTTTGATTGTGAATTCATAAGTTTCAATAGTTAAAATATGAAAGATCACGTCACTTCATAGGTTTTGAGATCAAGACTTTTATTCATGTGCGCTACACACATTCAAAAATGATTCTTGAAAGAGAATTCTTCAATTTGCTAATGTTTTCCATCATTAAATGTATATAGTGAATTTTGTTGAACTGCAACTCTTATTAAAACCACGTCTATAGAACCCTTTGAGTTTACCTTATGTATTACTCGAATCATGAATTACAAGCTTTTCAAATATACTTTCCCAAAGTTGTTGCTATAAATCAACATGGATTTTAATGAAAATTCAGTGGTATTTGAGTTCATATTTAGTCAAACAAGTAAATCAAATGAACTTCTTTTCTTTTATTACGAATGATGTATGGGAATTCGTTTTCATGATATTCTTTATAAGAGCCAAAACATGATGATATGGTGATTGTTTGATATGAAAAGTTCGAACTTTGAATTTTTCTTATGAATTAAGATAAATGAGGAATTAGCAAATAATGAAGGACACGATTGTTAATTAATGTCGAAAAGGAATTCCATACATTTTGAATTGTACTTCGAAAGGGCATGTGAATTTAATAAGGTTTTGTAAATTCATCTTAACGAACTTCTTTAATTCCTATATCACACGAGCTTTGCTTGAAGCACCCTACATGCATCATCATTTGGAACATCTGCAATCAGACTTGATGTGCCCGACTAAGCCCCTTCGCATTGACATTATAAACCCCATATGACATTCCATGGCTATTCCATTGTCATTCCATGATCTCCAGTGATCTTCATTTGAATTTTAGTTTGTGATTTAGCATGTTTTTTGTTTTAGGAGTGTGAAACACAATATATAAGTACTCGATGGGTACAAAAGGACAAATGAAATTGAGAAAGGAAAATTCATAGGCACTAATGAATATTTGCATACTTTGGAAGAGCATGCCTAGCTTCACTATCTTTCTCACACTATGATGAGTACATATTTTGAAAAAACTATAAAAGGGTCCATTGACAAATATAAGTAGTTCAACCAATCAATGAGAAGGGAAAAGTCATAGGCACTAACATCAATGATTGTTCGCTTACTTTTGAAGAGCATACGTAGCTTCACTGTCTTCCTCAATCTATGATGAGTACATGTTTTGAAAAAAATAATGAAAGGATCGATTGTTAAACGAATTCAAAGTCATAATGACATGCTTTGTAATCATTTTAAGGCTAAGCTAATCAAAGAATTTTGGGAAGACTCTAATCAGGATAACAAAAAGAGTTTCATTGGACATGGCACACAAGACACAGAATCATATTTGAATCAATAAATTAAAGAGATCAAACATAGAAGATGTTAAACGTAGTTTAAAGAAATGGAAACTAGAACTAATGAATGTATACAACAAAAGCTTGCGATCATGTTAAAGTTAATGCAAATGATAAATACAATGTCTGATACTGTGCTAGATTCATATATTGACATGATGTTGTAAATTGAATTCTTTATCTTTTGGAATCGTTATTATGTCGATAAACCAATGATGCCCGTCAAATTCTTTGTGCTAGTTTTCATTTTCTTTTATTTAGTCCACAACTGCTGTTAGATAGATGAAACAAAGAAAGTGATTGCATTAACTTCTCATCGCATATTCTCATGAAAATAGAGCATCTACGAAGCTATAGATGAACAAGTTTGAATCGCAAGTTTTTGCCTTTATATTGAAAGGAAGTTGATGATTTCTTTACTCTATTCAAACATTTGAACCGTCTGATGTGAAGGCCTTTATTCTGTTGCATATGCCAGAAATCGCTAGTAAGCGACCATGTCATTTTTGGCCTAATCAAAGGATATAAGCTCTTTTCTTCTCAGGATATAAGTTCTTTTGTTCTTTATAATCGATGTTCAATGATTCAGAAGTTATTTCTTGTGCAGATAGTCGGAAGTCATGAGTATCTAGTTTCGAATCCCTGATGTAACGACATTCTGTTTAAATGCTTTTCGTCGATAAGTTATTATTGTGTTATTGCCCATGTGGGTTTCAGAGAATTGACAAACTTCTGTTTAGATATTGGGCAAACGTTTTGTGTTCATGAAAACTCGCAGTTGTCCGTGAATAGGCATGACGATTTTCAAACGTTTAAACTTTATTTACAGCGAATTCTATGATGAATAGTAACTTCACGATTCAAATGCAAGGATAAGATATGTCAAAGATAAAAATCATCACATCTTTCCTTCGTGTCTGAAGTTTCAAAGATCACGTATAAAGTTTCGAAGTTCCGAGAACATGCGCTTCAATGAGATATGTTTTAATTGAAAGTTAAATCATAGTTTTCGTAGAGTTCCATGTCCCTATATAAATATTAGAAGGTGGATCCTTTTTTGTAAATCCATATTTACATATATTAACATGTAGGAAGGATAAAAGAGGATTTCACATCTCGTGATTTCATATGCAAAGCTATTTTTTCCATTGTTTTGTGTAACCTATCAACAAAAATGACGAGATGGAATAAATGATCCGTCCTCCCAAAAAATATTTGAAAGTATGTTAAGGTTTCGAATCTTTGATAAGTTAATTTTGAAAACACTTGATGATGTGATAGTATTTTGAGTTCAAAGTACTTAAATCACCTTGATCTCATTTCGTCACTTGAGCTCCCTAGAGGCACCGTACGTGCACTCTCATATGGAAAATCCAGAGTCAGAGTCGATCCAACTGACTATGAGCCTTGGGGACAACATGAATCGCTCCACCCAACTGAGCACATTCATGATAGCTAGTAAGCATGTTCTCTAATAATCCTTACCAAACTTATTGGAAGGGAAATCTTGTAGATACTTGGGTTTGTGAAAGGAACCATTGATTTGATGGTTCGATATTGTAAACCAAATTGCATAATACATATTGATACCAAAAAATTATTTTTTGGATATTGTTGTTCTTTAGGATCTGGTGTTTTCCCTTCAAACAGTAAGAAGCACTCACTTGAGCATTATCTTCTACTAAAGTTGACTATAAAACAATATCTATTGCAGCTTGTTAAGCAATATGATTGAATAGGGCCTTATGGCACATATGAATACTAGAACACATGGCTAAAGGGTTAAACTTTGACAACCAAAGCTGCATGGCCATCTCCAAGAAAAATGTTTTCCATGCATGTACCATGCACATAGAAATTCAATATCACGATGTACAGGCCATGGTCCAAGATGGGGTCATGGAGATAAGCTATTGTCCAACTAAAGAAAATGGACTAGACATCTTTACCAAGGCTCTTGGGAGACAACAACTTCATGGACACTTCGGAGAGCTTGGGATTGGACCAAGGAGGTAGTTTGCTATAGGGTGGACACATGATTCTTAGAATGCTAGGCCTATATCTCAAAAAAGAAAATGTTACAGAAACACAAACGTCTAAGAAAATAAAAATAGCATGAATGCTACAAGCACATCTCTACCCATCCTACTCAGCTCATATACATACCTCTAGGCGAAGGGGCTGCATGTCCTTGGGATTTTCCAAGTGGTGTCACTCATGTCCACACTTTCGACTCTTCTCTCATGTGGCCTTAATATCAAGCTTCTCCCAAGACTAAGGGTTGTGTGCCTTAATATCAAGCCTCAAGTTGAACCATTCAATTGGGAGCTCATTCGAATAAATATCCCAAGGGTTGAAATCAAAGGCTCAATTGTTTTCTAAAGGTAAATCAAGGTCTTAACCAAAGTAAATAGAAATCATATTCTAAAATTTAGAATTCACATATTTAGCCTTACAAACCCTGAATTGTAGAATATGGAACCTCCTAGTAGAGATGCAAGGCATTTTTCATATCCGTATTGATAATCCCAGAGTACAATGGTAGAGCTCTCAATTCATATCACTATTCTTGCATCAGATATACTTATAAGGGTAAATTAGAGTAAACCATGTTAGAGTAAAGCACTGAAATTGAGAAGCTAGATAAGAACAACTATCAATGATATAGTTATGAGATATCTAGCTTTCGTAGGTGAAAGAATTTACGAGGACTTGTTAGTGTGATACAAGCCATGACTATATAGAGGGATAATCCAAATCCTTATGAATTGAGGATAGATAGAGATGAATTAGAGAGACAAGAGGGTTAACTTCAACCTGTCTCTACATATTAGTACTTCAATTATTAGGAATACTCGGGACATAGAAACTTTAACGAATGTATGGGAAAACTTAGCGAGTACTTAAATGAAATCAATAATTTATGGAAGACAGTTTGTAGCAACATCCATGAATACATTGTGAGGAACATGGGGGTAAAATATGCATTTCGATCGAGGGGTTGTCATGTAGATGATTATGAACTACTTGAATATACATTGAATGTACTTTACGATGATGAGAAGTGTGAGGCTCTCATCACTATTGTATATTTCAAAGAGAATATTCTCTATTTCGAGCGGTTAGTGGTTTTGATTATCACTAAGGAAATGAACATTGGAGGTCCAAAGACGAAGGCAAACGAGGCCCATCATAGTATGCAAAAAAAGAGGAATATGCAAGTGAAGAAATCAAGGAAGGGGTAGAGGAAGGCAAGGAAAATGACCGAATGGAGACTTTGGTCAACAGCAAGAGAGCAAGTATTCTTCGAACAAGATCAAAACTAAAGTATATAGGAAGAGGAAGAAGGTACAATGAAACTCAAAGACAACAAGAACTTACATGGATGCAATTATTCAGTGGAATAAATGGAATATTGATTATGAACCTTGATGGAGATGACATATGCATCACTCATGTCATTTCTTAATAAGATATTAGAAAACTGACGCGCGCTCATAAGGATCAATTATGAATAGTTGTGGAAATAAAATTATGAAACATGCACGTACATATTTTGGACTAGTACAAGGCAAATGAGTAGGAATTCATAGATAGCACAACAGCTAAAATCAAACATTTCTTTTGTAAGTAATAGAAAGTATCTCTTTCGGCATTGTTGGAAAGCATCAAGTATGAAAGCACAGCTTTTCGTAAGGGATACCATGAGCTTTTTTTCTGTTTTTCTTTCATGAATTTTACGTTATATAATGATCTTTTTATCAACCTTTTTTAAAAGAAGATTCCATCCGAGAACGTTCAAGAGGGTTTGACCAAGAATCCTGAGATAAACATACACAGATTGCGTTTATCATTTACAAGGTTGCTTTTTTCCCATTATAACTAACTAGTTCTAAATCATAGGGCTTTAAATCAATAATAATCTTCGTTGAAACTCTCATTGCGACATGGACAAGATAGTGAAACGGGATGAGGTCCGTAAAGGCGAAATATTTCTGGAATATCTAAAGTTTTTATATATGACAAATAATGAATGCTCATAACATCTATGTAAACGTGTCGTATTTACTGTAGCTTCCTTATATAATATGTAATGTTGTATCGAGTAACGGACGATGCTCTATCGTGAGAGCCAACGAGGAACCGTCGCGATAGACCCACTACTGAGGATCGCTCAGGGTGCCGATCCTATCACGGACTGAACCATGACAAGTATTGGGGTGATCTTTCAACGACAACAACTGGCCTGAGATGGAACTTGGGCGGAGACTACAGCGGGTCAAAATATCTGTACCTCGCACTTTATGAAGCCTTGACGATGCATCGCCAAAAGTACTTTCCTAAGTTATCCCTAGAGGTCAAGTCTTCCGTCTCGTTGGCCTTCTGATGGGATTCGGCATCTCAATGGATCAAGTATGGAACTGGGTGCTATCCAAGCTGGATAGCAAACTAAATCATTGGAAAGGTATGCAAGTCAATTTGGCAGGGCGTGCTATGGTTGTTAACACATTTATGCTTTCTACAACTATTTACTTTATCTCGTGTTGGAGGCCTAAGGAGAAAAACTTGGCCAAAGTGGAAAGAATCTAGAGAAACTTCCTTTGGACTGGGGACCCAACAAGAGGGGGATTCCCAAAATCAAATGGGAAACTTGCATTAGCTCGAAAGACTCAGGGGGCTTGGGAATTTTGGATATCATTGGATTGGCTGACAAGCTGGCGGCAAAGTGGCTTATCAAGGCTTGGAGCAATAGTGAGTCCTCTTGGGCTCAACTTATCTTCAGAAACATGAAAGAACTTACCCTAGTTGGCCATCCTGGTTGGAAGGACATACAAATTCTCACGCTTTGTTCTCCCCCCACCCGGTGTCCCCTAAAGGCTCTAGCCTCGTGTGTTCTTTATGGAAGAGTTGGAACAAGGCGAAACAATTCATTAGAATCAGTGATGAGTGGAAGTGGGCAGCTGGAATAAGACAAAATGACTCTATCTGGTTCCTGATCGGTGGCATTAGGGGGGTGGAGTCTTGGAACCTCCAAAGTGCAAAGCGGCTATGGAACAAGGGGTTCAAACAGTGGAAACATCTCTAGAAACAAGAGACCAGCCAGTGGATTAGGTTCGAAGACTTGGACCCGAGACTTAGAGTTACCCGAGAGGAATGGACTCTTCTTCAAGGAAGATGTTTAGCATGGGACACTCAGCTACCCGCCTCCTCTGTGGTCACGATCTTCCTTGCCTGGAGGGCCTCAAATGGAGCAATGGAAAGAATTATCTAGAATCCCCAACTTCGAAGAGAACTTAGATGTTCATCACACTCTTAACAAGAGATGGTGCCTTTCTTGGACCAAACTTCGATGCGAACCTAAAATTCATGTCTATTTGGCACCCCCTAATTGAGATCAAAAAGTCTGTTCTCATGTGGCAGATCTTGCATAAAGGTATCTGGTCCAATGGAAGGGCTAACAAAATATGTGGTGTGCCGCCATGGTGCAAGGGTTGCCATCGATGCATTGATTATTTAGCTCACCTATTCTTTGACTACCCCAAGTCCCGTGTTATCTGGCATCATATGACCCGGGTATTGAGACTCACGAACCAAGTCAATTGGCAATAGGTGCTGCTGGGTGAGGCGGTCGACTGCTCATCGAGGTTGTGGAATGCCATCAGGGGTGAGACTCTTTGGAAGATTTGGAGGGAGCGATGTGCTGTCAATTTTGGCCACACTCCTAAGGAATGGTCGATCGAGAAATCCTTGTTTCTTCTAGGTAAAAGAATCTCCCGAGATAAGAGATCTCCACCGTTTAGACATCACTGTATTTATCTCCTCGAAAACAACAAGTTGAAACCCAAAATGGGTCCCACATGAGGGTGATGCTAGATTTATCCGCCTCATTTGTAATGCCCTCTAGATTGCCATACTCCTCCCCTCCATTCTGGGATTTGGGGGATCCCATGGGCACTAATCCCATTCACTTGTAATTTTTCTTCTTTATTTTAATTAAAATCCGAGAAAATAGGCTAAGGCCGAACTTCTATTTTTTTTTCAAAAAAATTACTTTCCTCATATCTTCATAAAAACATAATGTTCGATAAATGCGAGGAGGGGGGTGCGTCACAACTGACAAGCGGAGTCCATTGCCAAAAGTAAAATACGTGAAATGCGGGGATTCCATCGTGACTGACAAGGGGGGCGCGTCGCCACTGACAAGGTTTCAACGAGAAAGCTGCTAGTTGGGTGACAGTGGACGGAAGAAGGATTAACTTTTTTTTTTATTTTTTAAATAAAGGAAGTTCGGCCTTAGCCTAATCTCCCGGACTTTAATTAAAATAAAGAAAAAAAGTTACAAGTTAATGGGACTAGTGCCCATGGGACCCCCCAAATCCCACAATGCAGGGGAGGAGCATGGCAAGCTACAGGGCATTACAAATGAGGTAGATAACATTACCATCACCCTCATGTGGGACCCATTTGGGTTTCAACTTGTTGTTTTCGAGGAGATAAATACGGTGATGTCTAAACGGTGGCGATCTCTTGACTCGGGAGATTCTTTTACCAAGGAGAAACAAGGATTTCTCGATCGACCATTCCTTAGGAGTTTGGCCAAAATTGACGGCACAGCGCTCGCGCCAGATCTTCCAGAGAGCCTCACCTCTGATGGCATTCCACAATCTCGATGAGCATCCGATCGCCTCACCCAAACTCACTTGTTGCCAGTTGATTTGACTCGTGAGTCTCAAAACCCGGGACACGTGATGCCAGATAACACGGGACTTGGGGCAGTCGAAGAACAGGTGAGCTAAATCTTCGATGCACCGATGGCAACGCTTGCACCATGGCGGCACACCACAGATTTTGTTAGCCCTTGAATTGGTCCAGATTCCTTTATGCAAGATCTGCCACATGAGAACGGACTTTTTGACCTCAATTAGGGGGTGCCACAAAGACATGAATTTTAGCTCCCACCGAAGTTTGGTCCATGCAAGGCACCATCTCTTGTTAAGGGTGTGGTGAACATCCAAATCCCCTTTGAAGTTCGGGATTCTGGAAAGCTTCTTACCATTGCTCCATTTGAGGCCCTCCGAGCAAGGAAGATCCTGACCGCAGAGAAGGCGGGTAGTTGAGTGGTCCCAGGCTAAACACCTGCTTTGAAGAAGAGTCCATTCCTCAAAGGTAATGCTAAGTCTCGGATCCAATTCTTCGAACCTAATCCACTGGCTGGTCTCTTGTTTCCAAAGCTGTTTCCACTGTTTGAACCCCTTGTTCCATAACCGCCTTGCAGTTTGGAGGTTCCAAGACTCCACTCCCCGAATGCCACTGATCGGGAACCAAATAGAGTCATTTTGTCTTATGCCAGCCGCCCACTTCCAATCATCACTGATTCTGATGAACTGTTTGGCCTTGTTCCAATTCTTCCATAAGGAACACACTAGGCTAGATCCTTTAGGGAAGACCGGATGGGGGGAGAACAAAAGCGTGAGAATCCTTATGTCCTTCCAACCAGGGAGGCCAACAAAGGTAAGGTCTTCCGTGTTTCTGAAGATCAATTTAGCCCAAGAGGACTCCCTATTGCTCCAGGCTTTGATAAGCCATTTTGCCGCCAGCTTGTCAGCCAACCCAGCAATATCCAAAATTCCCAAGCCCCCTGAGTCTTTAGGGCTAATGCAAGTTTCCCACTTGATTTTGGGAGGACGTGTTATTAACACTGGATAGCAGAAGGTATGCAGGACGTGTTATTAACACTTTATCTCGTGTTGGAGACCTAAGGAGAAAGACTTGGCCAAAGTAGAAAGAATCTGCAGGAACTTCCTTTGGACTGGGGACCCCAAGAGAAGGAAGAAGGATTAACTTTGAAGGTTGAATTTGCAAGAAGGATTAACTCGCCTGGTTCGTTGTCCACCACCATCTTTTTTTCGCGATTGATAGGGAAAACTTGCCTTGTTGGTTGCAGCTCGCGCTTCGCGTGATGTATGGAGGCCTTTTCGGATCCTAACTTAGTCTTCCATGTAGGCATTCAGTGGAGCATTATTGAATCTTCAAAAGGGTAGCTACTATCGATTGCGCTCCTTGTGTGGATCTAAGCGGACCGTGGGTTCACGAGGAGCTACAAAGAAGTTTTTACTATTAATTTGCCACAAAACTCGAGGCTATCCTGAGTTTGATTGCACCAATGTTATGTTTAAAGGGCGACTGTTGTAGGATCGTTTTTATCTCCAAGAATCGAGTCATTGTTTTCTTCTAAATATTTAAGAAGGCTTTGCTCTATGGATATGCGGGTCCCCTTCCCTTCTTATCAATAATTTACCTCCTATTATCTATGGTGAGGCCGATGTTGCCCCTAGCCCCTTAGAGGTTGTGGTGGCCCCTCGGGTTGCACTTAATTGTGAGGCGATCCTTTCAACGCAAAAAGAACTCAAGTGAAATTGCCTCATTGGCGAGCTGTTTGGTCCCATGCCCCCACTAGATTCTGTGCGCTAGTGGTTTCGCAAAGAGTCGTTCCCTCGTGGCATAGTATTGAGTAAGTGCCAATTCCTTCCAGCGAGACACCTCTTGTTAGTTTTTGAGAACGAAGAGATGGCACTTCAGGCCCTCAGTGTCGAGTTTTGGCAAGTCAGGTGCACCACTCTGTGCCTCTTAAAGTGGGCCCATGATTTTGTGCCCGACTTCCTTTACGGCTCTTTTGTTGGATATTGTCCCTCCGATTGGCAAGCCGCTACTCTCACGCGGAGATGTAGGGGGTTTCATATATGAGGGCACAAAACACCCGTTTAATGCTTGTTGGCATCCTCAAATGTGTGTGGAAGCAGACCTGAGCAGGCCTCTTTCCTCGAAACTTATTGTCGACTTCGGTGAAGGGGAATCTTGGGTTTACGAGATCACCTTTAAAAATCTACCCAATGCCTGCTTTGAATGTGGTCAACAAGGCCATAGAATTAAAGATTGCCCCCTGAAGCAGAAGTATAAGCTAGAAACAACGAGCAAAGCCTAAACTATGAAGGGGAAGCAGGTCGGCCCAACCATTGAAGAGAAATGCAAGGATGACCAAATCCTAGAAACCGACTCTGAAGGATTTATAGAGGTTAGAAGAAGAAGTAAAGCTAGACCTAGGAGAAGCTAAAGCCCAAGGAGACTTTTAGAGAAGACCTGCACTCTAGAAAAGTCACTCAATAAACTATATTGCAACCTCGAGAAGGAGGTTAACGAGCTTGATTATCCAAGAGGGATCTGAGACTTTGCAGGCACAAATAACTTACCCTTGGAGTCGCCCCTCTCTAATGAGGTCAATCATGAGGACTACATAACTAGCAAAGAAGATGGATCCACCACAAGTAATGAGGACAATATAGACATTGAAAGTTCCATCATTGGAACAACAATACCGGAAATGGCCCCTCTATCTGCCCTGTAGGAGGCTTCTGACAAGGGGAAACAGTTGGTAGGCATGCCTTGGAAAATCCCCCGTAAACCGAAGATGCATGGTCAGGACCATCCCCACTCAAGAAAGAAAGAAGACTCCAAGAGGACAAAAGAGAAGTCCCACCCTCAGAATGAGGGAAGTGCAAGAAAATGATCATCAGTTCACTAAGTATCAATCACTTCTAGGTTAATAATCTTGACCACACAAGTGAAGACAGAAACCATACGTGGATGGCAGTTACATTTAGCACCCCCTTTCAATTCTCCCTGATCTCTATGTATGCTCCAAATGAGGATGGTGCGAGGATCGATACTTGGTCCTCCTTGAACTTGTTTTCTCATAATGTCATGATTTGTGATGAATTCTATATGGTGGAAGACCCCCATGATAGGTGGAACAACAAGGGCTGCATCATTGAGAGCGAGGAGAAAGATTCATGGCCAGGTTTCTGGAATATCTCAATAGAAATACATAGGCTAAAGTTTTTATATATGAAAAATAATGAATGCTCATAACATCTATCTAAACGTGTTGTATTCACTGTAGCTTCCTTATATAATATGTAATGTTGTATGGAGTAATTAAATGAAGTGAGAGAGGATGTAATAATCTTATTGAATCATTATCTTTCGTCATTACTCTCCTCTTCAAATAAGTATTTATAATATTGTACCTCACACGATATGCGAAATATTGATTTCTCATCCATAAATATACATGAACAATTTGAGCATTGATACAAGCATTTCCATGCTCTATGGATCTTTTTTGTTTTTAGTCCTCATGAATATATGGAATTACATTAACTATGCATGCATGTAGCATTTCTTCAATCACAATCTATCCCCAATCATAATATTTCAATCACTCAAAAATTAATAGTGGAGAGAAGAACGCAGAGATTGCACAAGGTAAGAGAAAATCTGATGCGGAAGAGTAGAAACAAATATGATGCAAAGAAAGAAGAATTATGATATTATAGATGTGAATCAATGTTTACAATGGCTTCGGACAATAGCTTTTTGACGAAGCCTCTACCTCCCAACCACCCCCGAGCTATCACAATCGCATTCACACTCGCATTCTCAATCACATTCTCACTCTCACTGTCACTCTCAATCACAAAGTGATTCTCAGATTTCTTTTTGTCCCCTGTTTTGACGCGTAGGTCTCCCTATATCAGATTTTGATCGCCACCCTCCCCAGAGAAGTGTGCGATCCACTAAATTTAGAAAAATTCGAGTTTCTCCAAAACCTTCGCAAAAAGCCATGCAATCTTAGTGTGCTTTCTTTCTTTAGTGTACCTGTAAAAATTTGGAGAAAAACACCAAAAAGACATATCCGTAAATATCCATATTTAGACATGGTGATGCGTGAGCATCTAAATCACGGGCTCGAATAGAAATAGATAAGCCGTGTAACTAAAAAATGGTGAGGAATTATTTTAAGCTTGTGAGAGACACTTTTATTCAATTTTGTATTGTTTCTATCTTTATGAGATTGAATCCAAATTCTCAAGAAGATCCATTGAGTAAAGTTTAAACCATCATCCGTCTACCAAACTTTAGTGGTAAAAAACATCGGTGTCTCGAGCCATCAAGTTTTGATGATGTTCAACTTTACTATAATGCTTCAAATATCTTAATTATGAAGTTGGTCCTTTTCAATCTCTTGAGACTCCTATAGAGTGGAATACCAAGTCTAGTATAAATCTCTTACTTTAGGAGTCTGATTAGCTTGTGGTACTATCAACAAGATGTTTTGGGGTAACTTAGTCTAACCCCAATTACGTAGATAACTAAGTCAATATTTTTTTTCAATATCACTAGATACACTAAAAGATATTAACTCACTTAGTTGTATTTGTCAACTAAGTGTGTTATCCGAGATTGACTCACTCAGACTTACCTTTCTTGAAAGGATCTTTCCAAGTTCTCTCTCTAGAAATCCATTTAGCATTTCTAATAAAGAACTGCAAAATCCTTAAAGAGACTTCATCAGTCTTACTGAAAATATTTATAAAGGTCTAGAAAGTGATTTCATTTCACGATCTTCGAACTTTCTTAGTTACTTGATATGGTCATATTCTTGACCAACCTATACTTCCTTTTTATCAATGAAGTTTTTGTTTCCATTGGGATGGAGTTTCACTCCAACTCATGAGCCCAAGACTAAGAGATACCTATCATATCAAGGTCTGATGTCCCATACCATCATTCCTACATTAATGTGAATATAAAGGATAATGTCCCATACCACTATACTTTATATCCAACACTGATGTGTGAATGATATTTATCTTAAAGTCTAGAAGCTTAATCTAACTATAGAGTACCCTTTACTCAAATTCCTTTTGAAGTCAAGGGATTACCTATTTGTTTCTATCTTGCTTGGCTTTTTAGGATTTCCAACATATAATCACTCTATGATCCTAACTATTCCTAAACTCATATTGGAAGCTCTAAACCTTTTTATGAAATAAATATCCATCCTGATGGAATAAACATCCATCCTTTCTTTCTAAGGTTTTAAGTGCGATTCCAAGTGTCTTGAATCATCTTCAAGATCTACTTAGATCTTTCTTAACTAACTTGAAGTGACAAGAGATTACTTTTGCCTTTTAGATTCCTTTGTTTATCCAAAGTATTCAAAAGCTACCCTAGGGTTTTGTAGGAATCTCATTTACTACTTAAGTCTATGCATCTCCTAATGCTTTTGGATTTCTCTTGAAATCCCTTTAAGAATAGGTGAATACAAGTTTCACCTTCCCCAGACTTAACTATCATTTATCAAAGTTGCAGACTGCGTACTTTCTATATTCTCTCCTTCTTACTGCCCTTTAAAGAATTATAAGCTTTGGCATGCTTTATTCGAGCTCGTGGTTTACAACCACCTTTTTTCAAATTCTTTTGTGATCTTGATGGGATCCCAATGCTAGATTTAGCATGCCATGAAGTTGCTTTTTGAGCAACTCATTGTTTGCCAAAGATCTTATATATAAAAAGATGTTCTTGTATCTCATCATCTATATTCTAAATTTCTTTTTGTGAAAGTAAATGTACCAATTCTTAATAAATTTTGGTACTTTCTTCCCCCTTTGAAGAGTTTTCGTCCTCGAAAACTATGAGTCTATGGCTTCATTTACAACTAGAGAGTCAATACTCTCACTCCTCAGAAAATTGGACTATTCAACCAATCTTATACTTATGTAGCACCTGAAAACTTTTTAGAAGATTTAGTAGAAATAAATTGTACTTTTGGTGTCTTTTAGAAAGTCTTCTAGAGGTAGCTCAACGACCACCTATCCTAACTTGCTCATGAACTTCCTCTTGACTTTATGGGAGTGCTCATGACCTCTCATGTTTTATGCCTAGCTGTGTTAGGACACATGGCTTTAATTTTCAATGCTAGTCAAAGCATAAGAGGTTTGAAGGTACTATGAAATAAGAAAAATATTTCCATTTCATGATTGCACCTATAGAACTTTATGTTCCTTCCATTAACAACCGTTGCATCTGCTAAAGAAAACCTTACTTGACTTTCCTGAGATGCAAATCTATTTAATGAAGCCTTCAATTAAATTGGATTTTTTTCCAAAAGCAGGGAGCTTTCAATAATGCATTGACTACTTTTCTCCATTCATGTTCATGAAAGTAATCTTTGCTTATAATTGGTTTCCATCAATGTCTTTGATGGCATCAACTTAATAGAGCTTTATATCATGAAACTCTTGAAACCATTCTAGAGTGTCATCCTATCTAGGATATGTCATCTTCTCAAGATATCTCATTAGAAGCTTGCTTTGGAACCATCTTTAAGTATGTGGCATACTTAGAGTTAGCATTGAAAATGCTAGGTTCTCTAGTAGTTGTGTATACATGATATCTTGGATTATCCACTTCAAAAACTCTTTGTTAAGTACTTAGCTTCACTCCTTTCCAATTGCCTTGCTTCCGTAAAGAAGTAAGTCCTCTAGTCAGGACTATGATTACTTACTTGGTTACATAACTGTTCAAAAACAAAAGAGTGAATTTTATTCACTTAAGCACATGTGTTTGCATACATTCATTACATATCATGCATGCCATGAATGATTTTAGTAATCAATAGCCTTAAGCATACTTAGTGTATGCTAGAAACATATACATCTTCACTCAAAAATGTTTAGCATGCATAAGGTTCAAAGTTGAGCCCCTCTTTAAAGCATGCATGGAATCCTCATGTTGAACTCCATTTTATTTAATGCGGTGCTCAAATCTGTTTTCAAAATCTTAATGTTTGCCTATTTATACTTAGAATGCATGAAATTTCTATGTGCATATGAACCATATAAATAACTGAGGCATTATCTTAAGCTTCAATTATGTATGCAAACATATATGAAAGTTTAACGAAAACAATCATTAAAGCCAAACATAAAGTTAAACAAACACTTAGCTTCGTATAGCCTTCATCCTTCTTTGGCCTCTTGAGAGGAGATTCACCCTCCATTTGGCTTCGAATTGCTTCATCCATGCTCCTCCATTCGTAGCTTCGTTGTTTCAAAAGTATGAGGCTAAACTTCCTCTATTCCTCACTTTGAATAAAGACAATAGAAGTTAATTGTGCAACGGTGATAAATTAGAGTGAGTATTATCAAACTCTACGAGAAAAACAAGAATGCCACTTCCCCAATGTAGTAGAAGAAGACCATCTCTAAATACATTGGGACCTCGGGTGCTGCTACACCTCAAGCGTTCTTTCAACACATTGTGCTCATCGGGGGAAAAGACAAGCCATCGTGTTGATCGAGATCTGTTGTAAAAGATGAATCCCATATGCGAAAGATCATCTAGACCTAGTCCTCTTCATATAAGGCATGCATAGTGTTGTTTTCTATGTAAATCAATGGGCACCTTTGCCTCCTCATAGGCAAAAGTCGTACGTACATAGCATCTATCTCCTATAGATGGGGCAAATCGTGAGCATGGAAATTCGAGTAAATACTTCACCTACGTAAAAACTTTTACGAAGGGATAAATGAAGGACTCAAAAATCGAGGGCCTGTGCACCAACTTCAAAGCAACTATCAAGGCGTGTATGTGCCAACTTTGAAGGAAAGAGCCTTGCTCTGAATACCAATGTTGTATGAACAACATAACTACGCTAAGAGAGACCAAATTAAAAATTCTAATTCAAATCCAACCCGCAAGGGGTGAGAGATGCATGTATCCACCCAACCAACTCCACCCATATATATACCTCAAGGCCAAGGGAGGAAATGTGAGGAGAGCTTGCCAAGTGTCCTCTCAACATGGATTCTAATCCAAGGCCTTCTAACCTTGGAAATCACATGGAATCACATGGCTCTCACATGGATTCTAAAAGGACTTCTCCCAAGCTTGTATGTACAAGTCTCAAGGCTTGAGAGGCCTCCCTAAGGGTTAAATATCATACTCTTAGGAAATATCAATCCTAAGGGTCGAAACCCTTCAATTGGGAGAAAATAAATCCAAATAACATAAGGGTTCAAACCACACTCTTAGAGACACTTTCCCAAGGGTTTCCCAATACTCAAGGCTTGAGAGGCCTCCCTAAGGGTTAAATATCATTCTCTTAGGAAATATCAATCCTAACGGTTAAAACCCTTGAATTGGGAGTAAATAAATCCAAATAACTCAAGGGTTCAAACCACACTCTTGGAGACACTTTCCCAAGGGTTTCCCAATAGAATCCAAGGGTTCTCCAAGTGGTTTTGGACCCTCACCCATGTCTTTGGTCACTTTGTCCCATAGTTATACAACAAAATCCCTAGAAGCCAAAACATTTGGCCACGTGGAATGATTTGACAGCCATGATCAATGAGAAGGTCAGGTTGGATCCCAACAATAGCTCTAAAAGCGATCTTAGAGTGGTTGATTTGGATCTAGAGACCACACAAAAAGTATCCAAATGCCTCCAAAAAGTGTCTAGAGTGGTACTATTTTTGTGGACAAACACATTCATATCATCAACAAAAAGTCTCATGGTGATCTGGCCGTGGTCATGAGGCAATCAGAGGCCTTTGATATTACGTGCTTCCACTTGATGCTCCACTAGCTGGCTAAGCCCTTCCATGGCAATGGCAGAAAGAGGGAAGCCAACTGGCACCTTTTTCTAATATATATATATATATATATATATATATATATATATATATATATATATATATATATATATATATATATATATATATATATATATATATATATATATATATATATATATATATGTATGTATGTGTGTGTGTGTTTAGTAGGCTTGATTAGAAGAAGGTAGGAGAACTACACATGGATATCAATGGTGCTTCGCAAGAAGCTCATTCCTAGAATGGTAAAGAAGCAATTGCCCCATCCTCAAATATAGCTAAATATAGGGCATTAGCTCAAGTGAATTGTGAGCTTATGTTTCTCAAGAAGCTAATGATTGAATTACTTTTAGAGTTTCATAAGTTTGCAATCATGTGTGCAAGTATGAGTATTTTGTATCAATCTTCCAATTCCATTTTCGAGACTATTATAAAACACATAGAGGTAGATTACATCACAAAAAAGGCACCTAAGGAGGTTCAAGTACAACATATAACTACCAAAGACTAATGTGCTCACATGTTTATGAAGTTTCTGTATTCAATGAAGTTGAAAAGGCTCAAGAAGGGCATTGAATTTCTCGAGCTAGTTTAAAGAATTGCAGCTTGAAGCTTGTGTTGGAGCTTTAAATTCAATCTTCAAAATTAGTAATAAATGTACCATCATATGGATTCCACAGAGCTACATGAAGCAAATCTTCAAGCATGAGAAATAAAGATAAATTTTTGAATCTGAAATTCCTCTCACAACCGTCATATTTTGAATCACACTAAGGTGTGATTAAAAGCCTATAATCTAGCAAAAGTGGTACTTAACTTGTAGAGAATCTTTTGAGCTCTATATCTACACGAAGAGAGCTTCAAGTGTATGCTCCCACATGTCTCTGAGATCTATGATCATTTAAATAAGTTAGTAGACCCCTTTCTTAGCAAGCCCCTTGCTTGCTTGAGTGATTTGGATCATCTTTGTGAAGCCACATCTACCTCATAGAATTCGGTGTGTATGAGTTAGTTAGCTCTCAATGCTAGCAAGGGTTCTTTATCATTTCACACTCATTTATTGTATTTGGTATGTTAAACTTTTAATCAAGTCTTCTAAACTTTCCTCAAAGAAAAACTCTTGTTGAATCTGTGCATCTTCCGAGAGAACCATATATAGAAGTGAGAAATTGTCTTCTTGTGTATGCCTAGTGAAGGCTATCACTTGTTTATCTTGGCGGCATTGATTTTCATAATATGAGTAGCCATTTTGAATGAATTAAGTCTCAATAGAAACTTCTATAACTGTCGTTTATGAATAAAAAATAATTGCATTCACTCCTTAGGATCATAGAGATTCAATTGTCTTTAGTGAATAGAGGGTCTATAAGTATCTCTATGAGGCCACCATTGCTTCAAAGATGCATAGAAAAGCTCTTAATCCTCCCATCATGCAAGACAATCTACATACTTTTTCTTGTAAGCAAGTAGTTATACAACAGAACACATGAGTACTAGCAAAGAATGACAGTCTTCCTCAAGTGTTCAGACTTAGATCTTTAATCAGACCACCTAGCATGCCGTACATGAATTTGTGTATGATTTGTGGGCCATTGCTCCCTATAGCGATTGCATTCCCATATCATATGTTGAGAGGGGATCTTTATTTTGATATTTAAAGTAAATTATGAAGCCGAGTTTGAACCATGCTATGGAGAGACATAAGAACTTAACTCCCCTCCGCAAATTCAAAGGATGAATATGCATGATTGGGGTGCTATTGAATATCAATGTTAAATCATCATAATCCTACAAATCAAGTGAACTCACCTAAAGAGTATAAATAACAAGAGAAATCAAGGCTCATGCAAGACTACCTCAATTTTTAGAGAGCATATCTTCGCGCATCAAAATCTACTCATACATATAACTCTATGGTAGGGGGTGCATTCCCCTACTTTTTTGTAGGTATCCTAACAAATATCCCTCAAGTAGACACTTTCTTTAATGACATCACATGCTTTCTAGTTTCCCAAGTTCTATCACATGCTTTCTAAGTTAGGTGCAGATTTGTATCTTACGTACACGAGAAGGTGGCACTTACAGAAGCTTCTTGAAAGTCTAAGGTTCCCTAACCTTATGTTCACATGAGTAAATAGCATAAGGGTTAAAACCAAGGCTTCAATCCAAAGGTTCAAGCATGTTCCAAGGGTAAATCTTACCATCTAGACAAAGGCAAATATACATCACATTGTAACCTTAGAATACATATATTTAAGCCTTAAAATCCATGCGTTATAGAACAATTCTACCTCTTGTATTCGGTAATTCTTTACACTAGCAATCAAATGAAGCTGATCTATCAAACTCTTGCCACACATTTCTAGTTGTTATTGATGTTTAATCAAGAGTTGGCATAGGCACCACTAGGAATGAGGAAAAATGTAAAGAAAGGAGGCTAGGGTGATGTTACCTAGGGGCTTTTGAAATTATAACACTTTGACCATTTTGGATATCAACTTTGACGAGGTCTCATTTCTATTAATTCAAGATTTATTCATTCATTTCACAATTAGCGTATTTTCCATGGCCTTGTGCAAGGGGAGAATTAACCCTTAATTTTTGTTATCCTCTAATTAAGGTCACCCATCCAAAAAAGTTTTTGCAAATCCTTTTCATTGGCATGAAATCACATTCTTTCAATCTATAATAAGCAAGTAAATCCATGACGAAAAAAATCAATAATGTGTTTATTAACATTACTTTATGAGCCATATTCAACTACATGCCCTCCTAGTACACAATATTAGAATCATTTTTTTTTGGATCTGATTGCACCTCTAATCCATACAAACCTCAACAAACTAATGGGATTGCAAGTATTTAAAGAGTTAAAGAATTGTTGGAGTGTTGATTTATTAAATTTATTAATGTGTGTTTGGTGTTTTGATATAATAGTTGAAGGTTTGTGAGGGCCTGAAAGGGTGAGGAATTTTTGGATGTGTCTGGATACCAATAATACAACTTATATTTTATACCTAGTTTGTAAATAAAGACCCATGTGGAGGCTTCTTTCTAGTAAAAGTAGTAGAAATAGTGGTGAGGATAAGGATTTCTGTAGATGGCAATTTATGTTAATAAAACTAAAGTCTCTCCATAAAAAATAGCAACTTTTTATATTCATACTTTCTTTTTGAAGGTGCCCTCATTGTAACTACTATTTTCAACATCATGGAAAATCCTATAAATGCATGCACTTTGTGGACTTATGGAAACAAAGTGTGTCCAGGATGATTGCACCTAGTATTTTGTATTGTATCATCTATTTGCATATCTATTTTTCATGTGTTTTCAATACTGGTATCCTGTTTGTGCGCATAAATGAAGATCCTTGCAACACTGGTATCAAAGCTTGTGTGGGTCACTACAAACGGATCCAACATAGTTCATTTTGGCATTCGATCTCTGTTTCATTGTTTGTTTTTGTTTTTTTTGGAGATTTTGATCTCTATCTCTATCAGAGTTTCAGTTTAATTTTCAATTTTAGTTGCATTTTCGAGTTTTGCTTTTGGTTCCTATTGTTGAATCTATGTTTACTTCCTAAGTTTTCTGTTATGTTTAGTCCTATGTTTAAATCTACATTTACTCATTTCGCTTACTCCAAGGTGTTGATTAAGGCATAGAACTTTGGTGTAAATTTGGCATCTCTGGCTTCCCCTGCACCCATATCTCCATTGTTGACCGTTGGCTTCGTGCAAACACCTTTCAATTAAGGAGTGGCAATAAGGATTCCTTTATTCACCAAGGAGGATGGATTTGAAGCCACAATCTCCCTTTCAAAAGTGAATTGTTTTACACCTGCACTTTTCTCTTCTTTTGTGACTTTACAACCTTTTTATTTATATTCAACACAAGTTATATCTCTCTATCTTTCTCAATTCCCAAGAGTCACCATTCCTTTTTCCGTTTTGATTCAAGAAATCTTAGAACGATTTTCACATATCCTATATAGGAATTTCTTTTTCGACATACCCATGGACCCTATGGATACCATGGAGTATTTTGGTGAGTCACCTCTACCTGAGCTACTTATCAAGCAATAGTTGGAGCTTTCGTAGCAAGAAATTTCAATTGCCCAAAATGAGATCTTACAATGTGACAAAGTACTTTAAAAGATGCAATATGAAGAGGATAATCTTGCAAATGTGGTAAAAGCTATTGTCTATGCTCAAGATAATGGCACACATTCCAAGATTGGTGTTAAAAATTACCAATCTATATGGTTTAATGCCCACAATGATAACCCATTAGTCCTCTCTTGGTTACCACAATTTGACACTTTTTGTTCTCATGAATCATATTCAAAAAGAGGTAAAGTAAAATTTTCCACTAACTATTTATTTGAAAAGGCTCAACTTTGGTGGAATGTCTTACATCATAGTGCAGGCTATGTGACCACATGGAAGGCTTTTCAAGCAAACGTTAAAGATTCTTTCCCTCACCCTGAGTTTCATTTACATGTTTGACAATGCATGGACCACCTTCACATGGAAGGTGGGTGACATTCTAGCTACCTACATGGAGCCGTTTTGGAAAAATCTATTATTGATTAGAATACTCAAAGATGTACCTAAGGATACCCTAGAGAGGAAGTAGGAAGATCATTTGGAGATAGGAATCCAAGCTAAGCTTCAAACAATACAGCCTAATACCCTCAATGAAGGCAACTCTTTTGCTTATGATGTAAAGAAAGAGTACCAATCGTTTATCAAAATGATCCATTTGTAGCAAGCATTTCAACAACAACCTTTTCACAAGTCTAATTTTCTTTAATCATCAAACTTCCCTTTTGTGTTTCTTTAATCCCGTTGTTGTTTACATGTGATGCATTTACATATAGGATTTATGTAAGAGCATACTTTATTTATGCTTACCAAAATAAATTAGAATATTTAGAGCATATTTTAGACCATGGACAACTAAAAAAACAAACAAAAATATGTTTCAAATTGTTAGTAATGTACGTTATTTTATTGACTTAATTAGATACTATTTTAGCAATCCATAAATAATCTCAAAAATTTAACTCGTCCATAAAGATTTCCATTCATGTGTTTTCAAATGGTGCATGTGTATGTTGCTTAGTGATGGGACATGTGACTAGAAATGCATGTCTATCTTATTTTATCAACTAAGGTCACTTGCTTTTTCAAATGAGGGGTATGTTAATAGTTATGGAACAAGTTGAACAAGGAATTGTTAGAGAGTTGATGTGTTTTTGGTGTTTTGATATAGTAGTTGAAGGTTTATGAGGGTGAGAAAGGGTGACATTTCGGATGTGTCTAGATAAAAATAATAAGACTTATATTTTAGATGGAAGTTGTAAATAAAGATCCACATAGAGGGTTCTGTCAAGAAAAAGTAGTAAAAATAGTGTGTAGGATAAGGATTTTTATAGTTTGTAATTTATGTTAAATAAAAGCAAATGCTCTCCATAAAAGAGAGAAACTTTCAAATTTTATGCTTTCTTTTTAAAGCTTCTCTCCTTGTAACCACTTTTTTTGAGGGAATGGAAAATTCTATAAATACATTCACTATGGACCTATCAAAATATAGTGTCTCGGGGATATTGCACCCAATCTTGTGTACTATCCCATCTATTTGCATATCTATTTTCTGTGTGTTTTCAATACTCATACCCTGTATGTGCATGTCAATAAGGATCCTTGCATACAAGTGAAGGACTCCATTAGATGAGGTGAAGTCAAAGAGATGGTCTTGAAACGAGTCTTAGCATGGTTATTTTTGAAGCTACAAGTGGTGCATATAAAATAAATGCATTACAAAAGCCAAGAAGCACATCTTTCTTCATTGCGATGAAGGCAATGGTTTCATCAACAAACATCTTAACGAAGATTTGATGGAAAATATATTTTATTTAGCTAGAATGAACCTAAATTTGAATAAAATTGGTGAGTCCATTGATGAACAAAAAAATAATAAAGGAGCAAGGGTGACAACTATGCTTGATTGACCTCTTATGCAAAATGAAGGCAGAGAGGCTACCATTAATATTAATATGAGGCGAGTTAGTGCTTAAGAGAGTAGAAATCAATGTTATGATTCAAGGCTGCCATTACTATTAATATGAGGCGAGTTAGTGCTTAAGAGAGTAGAAATCAATGTTATGATTCAAGGCTCAAAACGCAAATATTAATAAACTTTGCGGATGAAATCCAACCCGATTCTATCGTAGGATTTATCAAAGTCAATGTTAAATAATAAAATTTCTTTCTTTGATTCTTTAGGAAAAAAAAAAAATTAACCAAACGCCCACAATGATTTCCAAAATAGATATACCCTTGATGAGACCTTCTTTTTATTTTTGTAGCTCTAACTTTGAAGGAGTTCTGAGATGGAATTAAACAAGCCCTCAAGGATGATCTTATATCCCATTTGGAGCGTGGTGATTTGTCTCCAAATTTCAATCCTTTTATTGCTATCTTTCTTTTGGATCAATCTGATGACTCCTTCATAATACATATAAGGATTCCACCAAACAAAGGAAGTCCTTAAACACTAGAATTAGGGACCAAGAAAGACAATCTTCTTTGAACATCTCATTAGTGTGATTCCTAGGACAAGGCTCTTCCCCAAGGGGAGGGCATCAATAGCCACCTTAATTTCCTAAATGGACAATGGTCCGTCCATCCTTCGAGCTATGACTTACAGTTTAATGTGATTTGACAGAATATGTATATCGAAAAGAAGTCCAAGTCTGAATTCTTCTCTACAGAAGTCACACATCTTGGTCAGGTGATCTTTCCCAAAGGATCCAAACTTGATCATGAACAATTAAACAAAATAAAGGAATGTACGCATCCTTAAACTATCAAGGTGCTTAAAACATTTCTTGCTGTGGCATAGGATATCGGAAATTGATTGAGAATTACTTTAAGGTACAAGTTCCCTTAGCTACTCATAAAGATTTAGTTGCGACACATTAGATGGAATGAAGAGCATTAAGAAAGTATGGACTTACTTACAAAAATTCCTTACCTTTATAAAACCTTCATTGTAGAATTAGATGCTGGTACATATGCAGGCATAACGTTTTTTATTCAATAGAATGGACCCATCGCATTTCGAGGGAGAATTTCAAACACAATCAATGGATCTATTGTGGTTAGGGACGCAAAATGTTTGGTATCATATATGCATTAATGAAGCGATGTCAGTTTTCCATTTTATTCCAATGTTACTACAATTTTTTATCATAAACGTATCAAATACTATTAAAGCTAGACATATTTAAAAGGTAGAAATATGAAATGGGCCAAAATCATTTAGAAAATTGAGTATTGAAAGTGTAAATTCAACCTAGTGACATACACATTAGGTTGCAAATCCATGTTGAAAACATTATTTTTTTAAAGTTCATAGTGAACTAATTGAGTCTATAGATGTATTATGCAATTAAGAAATTAACCAATAAATTTGAAGCCTTCTTGACTACGCAGTTCAAGAATTAGTCCATTTAAGCAGATCTTTTGTTCTACAAAAGCAAGGTTTGGGTACACAATAACGAAGAGATCAAGTTAAAGGCTTATTTTTTTTTAATTCCATGACGCTTCTCATGGAGGCACTCTTGATGTAAGAAAAATATGCACATTAGGGAAAATAGTTTTTTATTGGCCAAGTCTACATAGGTATGTACAAGACCATGTGCTAAGGTTTCAGAAATGTTAATCCAATGAACCACAAGTACCATGTGCGAAGGTTTCACAAATGTTAAGCCTATTACATCCATTGAAAATATTGAAATAAAAATGGCTAAGTATTTTTTGTGGATTCTATAACGGGTTTTCCAAAGACAAAGAAAGTATATGATTCCTAACCGATACTAGAGTAAAGCTTTTTTTTTTAATATTCACAATGAGTCTATGGTCTAGGGAAGCAAAATGTTTGATAGATTTGGAAGTCATTTCTTGCGAAATATATTTATCGGATTGATACAATGATATCCTCATGCAAGTGATCAAAATGAAAAAAAAAATAGGTCTAGTTTTAGAGGACACATTAAGAATATATCTGGCTCGGAAACAAACATAGTAGGCTTACTATCTTCCACTTTCAGAACTTCATGTGAAGCATACTCCCACTGGACTTAGTTCATTCATGCTACATAGTTACATTTCAACATGAATTAAGCTCGGTCGTCTGTGAAATCTTAAAGGAGATGAAATTCACATTTAAGTAAATATGAGATAAGAAGAAATCGTAGGATTGAGCCATAGTATATGCCAAACCCAAGCGAGATGATATTTCATTTCAAGAAAGAGATTTTGTTTCTCGATTTCCAAAAAGTGTGAGTCCCTTAAGAGTTCACCATGTCCTAAGCTTCCTCCTAGGTTTTTTTGTGGCCCTTTCAAGCTGCTTAGAAAGGTAGATCAGTGGCTTATGAGCTTCGAATTCTGGATCATTATTTTTCTCATCAAGCTTTTCATGTAAGTTGGCTTAAGAAAAAGTTTAATGAATGTGAAATTAGTTGCAATGAATGTCCTCTCTGTTTCCTATGAAATCACGCATAAAAAGGACAAAGTTGCAAATCCTCCAAGAGGGACATTCTGCCGGTCTACTCACCCTCAGGAAGTGTATGAAGGTGAAAAAAAAGAACGGGTCTTACTAGCAGAGAATCTAGTGCTTAGAACTTTAGATTTTGATCTTAATATCATCCACCCATACAAGCGTTTGGTGTCAGCGGTTAAAAACCTTAATATCACACAATAGTCTCTCACTCAAGTGACCTCGAATTTTTTGAATGATGGGTTGCGAACTTCCCTTTGCCTTCAATATGAAGCACATCAAATTGCAGCTGGGCGCGTTTTTCTTGCAGCAAAGTTTTTGAAAATCAAGCTTCCTATCGATGGGGAGAGGCCATGTTGGCAAGTTTTAGAGGTTAATGCTCATGAGCTGGAAGATGTGAGCAAACCAAATGCTTGAGCTATATGAGCAACACAGGAATCCTTTGAGTCCGAGTGGCATGTGAAAGTGTGGCATTATCTGATCCACCCTCGTGACCCCCACCACCCCTGAAGCCCCCTCCAACCCCACCCTCCGCTCCTCTCTTCCCCTTCCAGCCCCGCGACCCCCACCAACCCCGCAACCCCCTCCAACCCCACCCTCCCCTCCTCATTTCCCTCACCACCCCCGCGGCCCCCACTATCACCGCAACCCCCTCCAACCCCATCCTCCCCTCCTCTTCTCCCCCACCACCCCCGCGGCCCCCACCATCACCGCAACCCCCTCCAACCCCACCCTCCCCTCCTCTCTTCCCCCTCCACCCCTGCGGCCCCCACCATCACCGCAACCCCCTCCAACCCCACCCTCCCATCCTCTCATCCCCCACCAACCCCATCGCCCCCACCATCACCGCAACCCCCTCCAACCCCACCCTCCCCTCCTCTTTTCCCCCACCACCCCCGAGGCCCCCACCATCACCGAAACCCCCTCCAACCCCATCCTCCCCTCCTCTCTTCCCCCTCCATCCCTATGACCCCCACCACCCCCGCAATCCCCTCCAACCCCACCCTCCCCTCCTCTTTTCCCTCACCACCCCCACGGCCCCCACCATCACTGCAACCCCCTCCAACCCCACCCTCCTCCCTCTTTTCCTCTACCACCACTGCGGCCCCCACCATCACCGCAACCCCCTCCAACCCCACCCTCCCCTCCTCTCTTCCCCACAGCCCCCACCATCATCACAACCCCCTCCAACCCCACCCTACACTCCTCTTTTCCCCCACCACCCCTGTGGCCCCCACCATCACCGCAACCCCCTCAAACCCCACCCTCCCCTCCTCTTTTCCCCCACCACCCCTGCAGCCCCCACCATCACCGCAACCCCCTCCAACCCCCACCCTCCCCTCGTCTCTTCCCCCACCACCCCCGCAGCCCCCACCATCACCGCAACCCCCTCCAACCTCACCCTTCCCTCCTCTTTCCCCCCACCACCCTTGCGGCCCCCACCATCACCGCAACCCCCTCCAAACCCACCCTCCCTTCCTCTTTTCCCCCACCACCCCCATGGCCCCCACCATCACCCCAACCGCCTCCAACCCCACCCTCCGCTCCTCTCTTCCCCCACCACCCCCGCGGCCCCCACCATCACAGCAACCCCCTCCAACCCCACCCTCCCCTCCTCTCTTCCCCCACCACCCCCGCGGCCCCCACCATCACTGCAACCCCCTCCAACCCCACCCTACCCTCCTCTCTTCCCCCTCCACCCCCGCGGCCCCCACCATCACCGCAACCCACTCCAACCCCACCCTCCCCTCCTTTCTTTCCCCTCCACCCCCGCGGCCCCCACCACCACCACAACCCCCTCCACCCACACCTCCCGCACCCCGTACAGCCTCCCACAACTCCACCCACACCTCCCACACCCCCCACAACCTCCCACCACTCCACCCACACCTCCCACACCACCCACCATCTCCCACCACTCAATATGTAAGGGTCAAAAGTTACTAAAACGATTATGTGAAGGATGTGCTCCTGAGGCTCATTCAAATATCACGGGCCGCACAAAATGAGGATCTCAGCTTGGGTGCAAAAGTGACAGTAAAAGTGTAAGTGGAAAGAGTGAAAGTGGAGAAATGGCTATTGCCGTCAACCATTTGTGACGGTTGCCTATTTATGAGGATCCAATTTAAGATTAGTGGCATTTTTAATCTACCCCTCCAATTTTGGGGCAATCAATCGGTGCATAATCAATGGACGTGTG
Organism: Ceratopteris richardii; assembly: GCA_020310875.1. Lineage (NCBI taxonomy): Eukaryota > Viridiplantae > Streptophyta > Polypodiopsida > Polypodiales > Pteridaceae > Ceratopteris > Ceratopteris richardii. The sequence goes on from CM035412.1 coordinate 184,709,905, forward strand.
GAATCGGCAAGGCCCTCTTGGCCTATTGGATGCCTATAAAAGCTGGAATAGTACTCATTGGCGATACACAGATACAGATACTTCCATGGCTTATTCCGGGCATATCTTTTAGTCGTGTCTTTGCACTCTTTGGCTACAAGCCTACTGTAGGAAGTCATTCTGTGGTGAGGATACAGAGTGTGGGCTTCCCACTGGAGGGCTAATAGAACTGTAGTGTAAAGAAGTGGCTTGGTTTTATCATTCAGTTTGAGTCAGTGGTATTTCCGTGCTCTCCCATTACAGCAAGTCTTCATACCTTTGTACTCAGTAGTGCGAGTCTTCATCTAGTTGTGTTCAGTGCAAGTCTTCATCTAGTGGTGTTCATTTTATTGGACGAATCTCTTGTATTGATTTTGTTTTAGTCTGGATTGACATATTAGCACAGAGCATCAGCATCTGTTCAAACAAAGGAGTGGCGGGGTCTCCCACTATTGTCATTTGTCATTAATCTTTTCTCTGAATAGTTACAATTTTGTGCAATTATTGTTATATTCCTGCTCACAGAAGTGTTAAAGGGTATATTTCTCTAAGGAGAACCTCACTTGAGTAGGCGAAGTACTAGGAGTATACATTGCCTGCTCTGTTAAAAGTAGCTACCCCAGTACCTCCTCTATGAGTTTGGCACGCCCAGTGGGACCCTTGCAATCCTGTGAGAGGCCTTGAGGATAGTAAATAGTCATTTTTTCAATATTCTTGCCCTATTGCATTTGCAAGTAGGAACATGACCCATATGCGAGAAGATAAGGAGCCTCTTCATGTACAAAGGAGGCTTAACAAGTCAGCTATATCTTTGACTACCTAGCTCCCCTCTACCCTCCTTGAATTTATCTATTGATTTGGGTGCGACACCACTATCAAAGGAGAAGCATAGGAGAAAAATAGACTTCTCCTCAGATATGTCAGAAGAGACACCAATGCAAATGGAGGATCTCTCTCATTTACCCTCAAAACTCAATATCAAGTTCTCTACCTTCAAGGGACAAGCTTATGAGGATGCTGATGATCATGTGAGGAGGATCGTCTCCTTATGATATGGACGAGGTCTCTAGAATAGAGAGGATGCAATGCTGGTACTCTTCCCATCCACATTGGAAGGCCTTGCTGACAAATGGTATAGTCAATATGTAGATGGCCATTTTGCTACATGGGAGGCTCTGAAGACGGCATTCTCACAGACATTTCGACCTAGTGACTCCTCAGAAAGAGCTCTAGACCAACTCGAGAATCTAAGGCTAACATCAGGTAGGTCCTTCCATGAACTTCACACTAGGACAAAAGCACTTGTTGCACGTCTTCCACATGCTCCATGTGATTTCTTGGTTAAAAAATGGATAGAAAAAGCTTTGCCCAGGTCATCTTAGTAGAAGCTACGTGAGTCTCTTAGATTGCTTGCAACTCTCAATGATTTTGTTGCAGCAGCATCACACATTGAAGAAGCTAGGCAACATTTTGCAGGGGAAACGCAACCAATTTATGTAGTAGAATTAGACCCTATTGGGCAACTAAGGGAATAACTGGAGGCATTGAGAATGCAACAAAATCACCAAGAAGAGAAGGTCTTGCCACCGCTATGTTGCACTGATGATGAAGTATTCCAACTTTTCCGTGAGTTAGAATATTTGTGGACCACTCAAGATATAAGAAGGAAGATTTGGTGTACAATATGTAACAACAATGTACATTCCAATGCTAATTGTCCTAATAAGGTAAGCTATCAATTCTGTGGAAAGAATTGCCACGAAGCCAGAGACTCTTACTACCTCAAGGGTACACAGCAACAAGGTAACCCTCAAGCTTTGGATTCATATTATGCTAGTACTTCAAATGTATCTAATAGAGAGGAGAATTGTACAATGAAGCCTAGATATAATAGGCCATTGATGTGTTATCGCTGTGGTGAGTATGGCCATATGAAAAATAGGTGTTCCCTTCTAGAAGATGCACCTCCTTGTCAGCATTGTCCAGAGGCCAAGGATCACTATACCAAAGACTGCCCAAAGAGCCTCCCTGCTCCAATTCACATGATTGCAGTCTCGCCATAAGTGGAAGATATGACCACTCAGTCTTATGCCGTTTCATCTTCTTCAATTCCCATGATGACTAGAGCCACACAAGCTGCAGCAACCCGTAGAGAGGAACAAGAAGGACTCCATCATAAAGACGAGGAAAAGAAGGTTGGGTGGAAGGACCAAGCAAATATTGAAGGAGCTTATGAGAGGATGGCTACTTCACTAAGAGACCAACCAACAAGTCTGCAAGAAGACACACATGAGGTAAACATTGAGCAGATCTTGAAAGGTATTCATCACAAGATTAGTCTGTACGAACTCATAAAGATGGATTCAAAAATAAGAAGTGACTTATTAAAGATTGTACACTCTGCTTACTTGAGCCAACCACCTAGCATAGATGGTTTCATGGTTGACTTTCCCCCTGCACCCCGAGCAGACTACCAAAGCTCAAGGTTATCTATTTTTATAAAGGTTGAAGCTCTCACACGTGTGATCATAGATCAAGGCTCTCGCATGAATTTGATGGTGGATTTCATGATGAAGAAACTAAAATTGAACCCTACCAAGGTGGCACCATTCATAGTAACACTAGCAGATCAACACCGGATTGCACCACTTGTCATTATTGAAAAGGTACTGATGATAGTACAAGGTTGTCACTTTGTTCTAGATTTTGTTGTTATTGCACTTCCACAGGAGACTTCTTACCCATTACTCCTTGGGAGGCCTTGGCCAAGGCAAGCAAAAGCTTTGCAAGATTGCGAGAAAAACGAATTGTGGATCTCAAAAAACACCAATAGCCAACTGAAAATACATATGGAAGAAGGACTCGACTTAGGGAAAACTATTGGGTATACTGTGGACACTCAGGTAATGCCCTCTTTACCCCAAGAAGAAGATACATTATTGAATTGGATGATGGAAATTACAGAGTGTTGCACGGTGGAAATCAATGAATTAGAGGAAGAAGTTGCAGATGGAGGAGTTGCAGGAAAAGGCCATGAATTTCACAAGGAGTTAAAGAATGAGAGTTTGCAGGAGAATACAACCTTTGAAGGGGTAACAAATATAGAAGTATCAATTATGAGCCTAAGTGCAGAGAAGATCTTCCTTTTACGGATATACCTCAAGAATGGACCAGAGAAAATATTGCAGAATATAAGCTAAAGTCCACTCCTGCATACAGTGGAGATGATTTCTCAAACAAGACTAGTCCCGAAACACTGGTTCAAGAAGTAAATCTAGGGGATGAAGAGAGCCCTCAAGTAGTCCACTTGGCCTCTTGGCTATGGCATTATCCCCCTTTACTATAGAAGGTAACTTCTTTACTTTTTGCTTACAAATATGTCTTCGCATGGGCCTACAAAGATCTAAGAGGGATACCAAAGGAGCTTCGATTACACCACATTCCCTTAGTTGAGGGAGCTGCGGCTGCAAGAAGTAGGTGGTATCGTCTCAATCCAAAGTATGCAGAGGCGGTAAAGTTGGAAATTACAAAACTCAAAGAAATAGGTATAATTGTTCCAGTAGAACATTCCAAGTGGCATTCTTCTATGGTTATTGTACCGAAGAAAAATAGTGGAAAAATAAGAGTATGCATTGATTTTCGTGCCTTGAATAAAGCGACTCTTCAAGATGGATTTCCTCAGCCCTGCATAGAGCTAGTACTTGAGGGAGTAGCCAGTCACACTTTGTATAGCTTCCTGGATAGTTTTAGTGGCTACAATGAGATAGTGATCCATCCTGATGATAGGGACAAAACAACCTTTGTAACTTCATGGGGCACTTATGTCTATACCGACATGGCTTATGGTTTGAAGAATGCACCAGCTTCATTGAATAGAACAATGTATCTAATATTGGGTAAATGGTTCACAACCTTTCTACGCATTTTCATGGATGAATTTTCAGTATTTTCAGGCACAGACAAATTTTATGTATTTTTTACGTCCAGTGTATGGAGATAAGCTATTTATTTTACAAGATTCTCTTTACCAAAATATCGGTTTTAAGCATAGTCAACATGTCAATAGCCAAATAAAAAAGACAATATAACATATGCATAGCTATTAAAAAACTCTCGAAATAGATAATTATAGTAATTCTCTCTAAGTATCTAACAAATATATGATTTGGATTTATAAAAACCATATTACAAGTGTTATATTTTATGGAATAATGGAATGTTAAATGAATTTTAATGACTTGAGATTTTTAATGTGATTGTGTTTTTATTTCGTAGGTGAAGAATCATGAGAGTTTGAATGCACCTGGATTTATTTAGATATTTTTGAATATATTTCAAAGATAGTATTTAAGATACTTTTTATAGGAACAGTAGACTGCTAAGAAAGCGACGTTTTTGTAAAAATAAAAGATTGTTTAGAAACTGATGATTTATAAATAAAGTAGAGTTTTTCATAAATGTACACTTTTCCAAGCACCACCCTCATGTGTCTTCTATTCAGGACAAAATGAAAAATACCTATAAATACACATATTCTCATAGACTCGTCCATAACATTATGTGAGGGAAGAGTGTGCCCAATCTTATGTTAAATCTCTTTTCTCTCTCTCTCTCTATTTTGTGTGTGCTGTTGTGAGATTTAGTTAGTGTACATATTTGTGTATGTGCATGTGCATGATATTATCAAGAATGGCATCAGAGGATGAGCGCATCTACAGGGGTGTCATTCTCGATGTCTCTTCATTATTTGTAGTATTTGTTCATCATTCGACATCTGTCTTGGTTTCATTAATTCTCATTCGGTCCAAGTTTTCATTTGTCATTTCACATTTTTTTGGGTTCACTAGTGTCTTTTGTGATTTTTTTGAATCTTTTATTGTGCACTATGCTCACTGTGTTCACTATCACATTTTTACAATGTGCTCACTTTACTCATTATACTGAGTGTGCTCACTATACTCACTGTGCTCAATGTGCTCCCTATGCTCTATGCATTGTTCACTATTCAAGTTATAGTTCAACTCATTTTAAAAATTCATGTTATCAATTTGTTTACTCTTGTAGCTTACTCCAAGGCACAAACTAAGGCATAGAACTATGACATCTTTGGCTTCTATTGCACTCATGGTTCTCTTTGTTCACTTTTCTTCCCTTTGGTTCTATTGATAGTCATTGACTTTGCACAAACCATCTTTAACTAATGAGTGGCAATAAGAGCTTACATGTAGTGGATTTCAACCCACCACCTCTCACTTGCAAGAGATATATTTTATCCACTAGCCTATTCTCACTTGTCGATACTACTTTTATATTTAACATTACTTCTCACACTCTATTCTCCTTATTTATTTATTTATTTATTTATCTATCCTTAATTTATTTAGCTTTTTATTTTTTTCCAAGACAAAACCTTTCGTTTTCTATTTCAATTCTAGTAATGCTATTTTTTTTTTCACATGTTTGGTATTAGGTTTTGCTTCTACATAAGGCCATGGATCCTACCCATACTACAAAGGATTTTGAGAAGTTATTTGTTAAATATTATTTATTAAATGTATTATTCTTCATCATGGTAAGTAATTAATTATGTATATTTTCTTGCATCATGGTTTTCCAAAAGCTATTATATTAGATCAAGATGTTTGTTTTTGTAATCCCTTTTGGGTTGCATTTGTTCAAATTTTAGGTTCCAAAATAGACTTTAGCTCTATATTTCATCTTGAAAGTAATAGACAAAGTGAAGCTATGACTAGTAATATTTTAGATTTATTATTTTTATAATCCAAGTAATTGGATTATAAAGAAACTTTACCAATAACTTATATTAGATGATCCTCCTTTACTTGAAGAGGATGTTAAGTTTTTAGTTCTAGAGAGAACTTGTTTATGATGTTACTATTACATGCAATGATAAAAAATATCTTAGATATTTTGTTAAATATAAAAACCACTCACTTGAAGAATCTCAACCGATTCATAAGACATCATTAACTGCACATTATGAGCACTTGATTTTTGTATATCATTCACATTCACATCAATTTCTGGTTTTCCATTTCCATGCATGTTTTTTTTACATGGAATTTGCTTATGATTGTTGAGTGATAGGACATGTGACTCACCATCCATGTCTCTTTATTCTTATAAGCTAAGGTCAATTGCTTGTCAACTAGGAGACATGTTATAGTTTGTGGAATAATAAAATGTTGAATTGATTTTAATGCATTGAGTTTTTTAATATGATTGTGTTCTCATTTAGCAAGTGAAGAATCATGAAGGGATGAGTTCACGTGGATTCATTCAGATATTATGAAGATACTTAAAAGATAATATTTTAGATATTTTTTTTGTAAAAATAGTAGATCCTTTAGAAAGCAACATTTTTGCAAAAATAGTTGATCCCTTAGCAAGTGAGGATTTGTCAATGAAGCAGATTTTTTGTAAATGCATGCTTTTCAAAGTGACACCCTCATGTATCTTCTATTTAGGACTTAATGAAAAATACCTATAAATATAGATACTCTATTATACTCATCCTTCACATTATGTGGTTGGAGATTATAGCCAACCTTGTGTTTAGTCTCTTTTCTCTCTCTCTATTTTGTGTAAGCTTTTGTGAGATTTCATTACCATAGTATCTTTGCCTACATGTATCTATAGGATATTATGGTCAACGACAAGAGTCACATATGCAATGTGAACGTTCCGAGATATCATTGAAAAAAATTATTTTATGAGCCGTTGTTTCTCTTGTTGTCTCTTTCTTGTTTCCATTCTTCCGATTCGGCAACCACTTTGGTTTTATGCTTTTTCCATAAGCTCAAAACCTTTTCTAAAATCATAAAAACCCTCTTCAATTTTTATGTTCAAATCTTTAGATAACTTAGCTATTTATTCCTGACGTGTTCAACCTAATTGGTTACTAATCTTAATACGCTATGAGCTTGGAAGCTCTCTATATGTATGCATCTCTTTAGAAATGTATGTATATAATTACTCTTTCCTCACATTCTCTATATTTAACTCATTACTTATTTAATGAGGTTGTGTGCTTCTCAACTTTATCTACTTATGTATGCATGTTTGTATGTACGTATGTAGATTTTTATGTATGTATATATGTCTGTAAGTATAGCCATATCTATGTATATATATATATATATATATATATATATATATATATATATATATATATATATATATATATATATATATATATATATATATATATATATATATATATATATATATATATATGTATATATATATATATGTATGTATGTGTGTGTGTGTATGTGTGTGTGTGCATGTTTGTATGTATGTATGTATCTATGTATATATGTTGAGAGAGAGAGATTGAGATAGATAGATAGATAGATAGATAAATAGATAAATGGATGGATGGATAGATAGATAGATAGATAGATAGATAGATAGATAGATAGATAGATAAATAGATAGATAGGTAGGTAGATAGATAGATAGATAGATAGATAGATAGATAGGTAGATAGATAGATATGCATGTGCCTGTATGTTTGTGTGTATGTATGTATGTGTATGGATGAACATACATATGCATGCAAGTATGTATACGTAAATGTATGATGTCTTATAAGTATCTATATATGTATGTAGCTATGTATGTTGTGAAGAAAAAGAATGATGTGACTTGGTATCAACTCCCATCCTTTTTATAGCTCTTATCTAACTATCAACAATTCCTTTCGAGGCTCCTCTATTCATTTTGCAATCATGTTTACGTACCTCAACAGAGTTCTCTACCATGCGACCTTGATTATCCCCAAAACAACGAACTTCTAGATGATTCATATACATAAATGTATGCAATGCAAAACTCTCTACTTATTCTAGAGAACCATTCTCAATGGTTAAGAAGGAGTGACCAAATTCTGGGGAACAAAAAATGTAGTCTTTTTTAATATAGGAGGGCTCTAGCTGTGGAAAATACTAGATGCTTTGGAATACGATAATTATTCTAGACTTCGGATTTCCATTTGAGCATATCCATCAACTAAGAATAATCCTTCACTTGACCATACTCTAGAAAGCCCTCTAAGGCTTGAGAGCTTATGTGTGCATCATAAGAACTCTTTATAGCCTGAAATTTCTTTGCATAGACCTTTTGTACTAATTGGTCACTAGATGTCACTTGTAGATCCCTTGGTGTCCAGCGCTTTCCTCAATAGATATGCCACTAAAAACTTCTTAATTTACCATATCTATGGACTAAAGAAGATAATCTACCCAGCTAGAATAAGAATTTATAATTTTCTCATTAGAATTTGAGGCACCTATGGAACTTCCACAAACTTTTTTTCCAACTAGCTGCATTGTTTCAAGTGAAGAAAATCACTCTATATCCTACCGTCACTATGATTGAAAAAAATCTAGTTACTTTTGGGATGTCTAGAGCATCCTACATCCAAAAAATATCCCAACAATACTTTGGCACTCCCACTAGCAATAGAGACTCAAAGTATGAGCTTATGTGAGTCTCCTTGAGCTCCTCTGACATACTAAAAAAAATATGAGTGCATGGTTGCATCAACATATCCAAATATCCTAAACATTTAGTTCAATTGGTAAAACCTATCTCTAAAACTTTGCGTACTCTAAAAAGGTACAAACTCTCTGGGGTGCTTATATCTCAAGTTCCCATTTTGCAGATCTTGCCTTGCCATTTCAAATTATTTTGTTTATGAGCTTGCCTTTTTTGCACAAAACATATAGAAATTGGATCAGCTTTTGCCTCTAGTATAGAATATATTAAGGTCCCATGAGTGATTTCTTAATAGAAAAGCTAATGTCAACTAATTGACTTCTCTTACATACAATATGTCCTACACCTATCACGGGAAACATTTAGTGTACCATATTAGCATAGTTAATACCCAACATAGAGCCATGCATCTCATTCCAATCTTATGCCTCCATATATAACTACCCAAACCAATAAAGAGCACAAATCTACCATGAATCCACAAGTGCATCTGCAGTCTCCTCCATTCCTATAGTACATTCCACTAAAGTCCACTAGTGTTACACATACATGGCACTCAAGTTAACTCTCTCTAGATTCAAGTTCACTCATGTTAGCTCAACTTAGAATGCTCTAGAGTTCTTTGGACAAAACTCACTTCCCATGCTCCCCATGGGGATTGAACAAAAAACATCATCCTTGCTAGCCTTAAGACTTAAGGAATATGCGGAATCGATTACTTGTTTTAGATAGCTCGTGAACCTATGCTAAAAGTCTAGCCTCAACATTTGTGCCATGCACACGTGACCAAATAGTGTTGGAGTCCACATCTATCTGAGCTTGCTAGACTCTTATATTATAGAATTAATTTATAACATTCTTCTGCCTTGGGAAATATTTTTTTTAGCAAAAATAAATCTATATAGAAAACTAGAGGCATACCCTGAGCCTCATGTTCTACCCAATAAGAAAATTTCTTCATCTTTGTAGTGGAATTTACATGCTATTCGAATTAAAGAAACTACACTATTAGGACCACCATGTGTTCAAGAGATGACTCTTCTCCCAATGTGATGCCTCTATATAAAGTGACTCCAATGAACGATGACTAGATGTCCATCTACAGACCACACCACCCATTTAGTACCTTTCACTAGAGTTCACTAGTAATAGGTGTACTTTCCACTCAAGTTAGCCTCCTTGAACTCAAGTTAACTCAAGTTAACTCAAGTTAACTCAAGTTAACTCAAATTAAGATCTCTTTTGGCAAAACTTTCATCCCCTTCTCCCCATGGGGATGGAACCTAAGAACTCTTTCCCAGCCTTTAGACCTAACCCCTAGGCTAATTGCATTACTTATTCACTCCCCCCTAAGCCCCCACATCTTTTCCCCTGCCACCCCCGCAAACCACTCCCCTCGCATCTTTTCCCCCACCACCCCTGCAAACCTCTCTCTCTCTCTCTCTCTCTCTCTCTCTCTCTCTCTCTCTCTCTCTCTCTCTCTCTCTCTCTCTCTCTCTCTCTCTCTCTCTCTCTCTCTCTCTCTCTCTCTCTCTCTCTCTCTCTCTCTCTCTCTCTCGCCTCCCCTGCTGACCCCGCTACCCACCATCCCCACTGACCCCACTGCTCCCTCCTCTCCCCCCCCACCATCACCGCTGACCCCGCTGCCCCCTCCTCTTTCCCCCCCGCCTCTTCAGCTCTGCCCACTCACCACCTTAACCTCCCCCTCCTACCCATCCACACCCCCCGCAGCCCAACCCCCCACACACACCTCCTACCCCCCAAGCTTGGCAAATCTTATTTGCGTTTTCCTTCAAGATCTTGACATACGGCTGAAAGTGCCTGAGTTTACAATTGCAACATCTATTCTATTTGTCACCGATTCTTTCTTCGGCAAACACATGCAAAGAATGACCGCTATATGATTGCAATAGCCTACATGTTTCTAGCTCGAAAGGTGGAGGAGACTCCAAAGTCATTGTAGAATGTCCTCTCTGTTTCCTATGAAATCACGCATAAAAAGGACAAAGTTGCAAATCCTCCAAGAGGGACATTGTGCCGGTCTACTCACCCTACCGAAGTGTATGAAGGTGAAAAAAAAGAACGGGTCTTACTAGCAGAGAATCCAGTGCTTAGAACTTTGGATTTTGATCTTAATATCATCCACCCATACAATCGTTTGGTGTCAGCGGTTAAAAACCTTAGTATTACACAAAATTCTCTCACTCAAGTGACCTCAAATTTTTTGAATGATGGGTTGCGAATTTTCCTTTGCCTTCAATATGAAGCACATCAAATTGCAGCTGGGAGCATTTTTCTTGCAGCCAAGTTTTTGAAAATCAAGCTTCCTATCGATGGGGAGAGGCCATGTTGGCAAGTTTTAGAGGTTAATGCTCATGAGCTGGAAGATGTGAGCAAACCAAATGCTTGAGCTATATGAGCAACACAGGAATCCTTTGAGTCCGAGTGGCATGTGAAAGTGTAGCATTATCTGATCCACCCCCAGGACCCCCACCACCCGGGAAGGCCCCTCCAAACCCACCCTCCCCTCCTCGCTTCCCCCTCCACCCCCATGGCCCCCACCATCATCGCAACCCACTCCAACCCCACCCTCCCCTCCTTTCTTTCCCCTCCAGCCCCGCAACCCCCACCACCACCGGAACCCCCTCCACCCACACCCCGCACAACCACCCACCACTCCACCCACACCTCCCACAGCCCCCACAACCTCCCACCACTCCACCCACACCTCCCACACCACCCATCATCTCTCACCACTAAATATGTAAGGGTCAAAAGTTACTACAACGATTATGTGAAGGATGTGCTCCTAAGGGTCATTCGAATATCACGGGCCGCACAAAATGAGGATCTCAGCTTGGGTGCAAAAGTGACAATAAAAGTGTAAGTGGTAAAAGTGAAAGTGGAGAACTGGTTATTGCCATCAACCATTTGTGACGGTTGCCTATTTATGAGGATCGAATTCAAGACTAGTGGCATATTTAATCTACCCCTCCACTTTTGCGGCCATCAATCGACGCACAATCAGTGGACATTTAGAATCGGCATGGCCCTCTTGGCCTATTAGATGCCTATAAAAGCAATGGACTAGTACTCATTGGTGATACACATATACAAATACTTGCATGGCTTATTCTGGGCATCTCTTTTAGTCCTGTCTTTGCACTCTGTGGCTACAAGCCTATTGTAGGAAGTCACTTTGTGGTGAGGATATAGAGCATGGACTTCCTAGTGGAGGGCTAATAGCACTGTAGTGTAAAGAAGTGGCTTGGTTTTGTCATTTAGTGCTCTACCATTAGAGCAAGTCTTCATACCTTTGTACTCAGCAGTGCGAGTCTTTATCTAGTTCTGTTTAGTGCAAGTCTTCATCTATTGGTGTTCATTTTATTGGATGAATCTCTTGTATTGATTTCGTTTTAGTGTGGATTGACATGTTAGCACAGAGCATCAGCATCTATTCGAACAAAGGAGTGGTTGTGTCTCCCACTATTTTCATTTGTCATTAATCTTTTCTCTAAATAGTTACAATTCTGTGCAATTATTGTTATCTGCCTGCTCACATAAGTGTTAAAGGGTATATTTCCCTAAGGAGAACCTCCCTTCAGTAGGTGAAGTACTAGGAGTATACATTGCCTGCTCTGTTAAAAGTAGGTACCCTTGTACCTCCTCTATAGTTTGGCACGCCTAGTGGGACCCTTGCATTTCTGTGAGAGGCCCTGAGGACAGTAATTAGTCCCTTTTTCAGTATTTTTGCCCTATTGCATTTGCAAGTAGGTACATGACCCATACGGGAGAAGATAAGGAGCCTCTTCATGTACAAAGGAGGCTAAACAAGTCAGCTATATCTTCGACTACCTAGCTCCCCTCTACCCTCCTTGAATTTATCTATTGATTTGGGTGCAAAACCACTATCAAAGGAGAACCATAGGAGAAAATTAGACTTCTCCTCAGATATGTCAGAAGAGACACCAATGCAAATGGAGGATCTCTCTCATTTACCCTCAAAACTCAATATCAAGTTCCCTACCTTCAAGGCACAAGCTTATGAGGATGCTGATGATCATGTGAGGAGGTTCGTCTCCTTATGACGTGGACGAGGTCTCTAGAATAGAGAGGATGCAATGTTGGTACTCTTCCCATCCACATTGGAAGGCCTTGCTGACAAATGGTACAGTCAATATGCAGATGGCCATTTTGCTACATGGGAGGCTCTAAAGACGGTATTCTCATAGACATTTCGACCTAGTGACTCCTCAGAAAGAGCTCTAGACCAACTCGAGAATCTAAGGCTAAGATTAGGTGAGTCCTTCCATGAACTTCACACTAGGACAAAAGCACTTGTTGCACGTCTTCCACATGCTCTAGGTGATTTCTTGGTTAAAAAGTGGATAGAAAAGGCTTTGCCCAGGTGATCTCAGTAGAAGCTACGTGAGTCTCTTAGATTGCATGCAACTCTCAATGATTTTGTTGCAGCAGCATCACACATTGAAGAAGGTAGGCATCATTTTGCAGCGGAAACACAACCAAATTATGTAGTAGAATTAGAACCTATTGGGCAACTAAGGAAATAACTCGAGGCATTGAGAACGCAACAAAATCACCAAGAAGAGAAGGTCTTGCCACCGCTATGTTGCAGTGATGATGAATTAGCCCAACTTTGCCGTGAGTTAGAAGATTTGCGGACCCCTCAAGATATAAGAAGGACGATTTGGTGTACAATATGTAACAACAATGTACATTCCGATGCTAATTGTCCTAATAAGGTAAGCTATCAATTTTGTGGAAAGAATGGCCATGAAGCTAGAGACTCTTACTACCTCAAGGGTACACAGCAACAAGGTAACCCTCAAACTTTGGATTCATATTATGCTAGTACTTAAAATGCATCTAGTAGAGAGGATAATTGTACAATGAAGCCTAGATATAATAGGCCATTGATGTGTTATCGCTCTGGTGAGTATGGCCATATGCAAAATAGGTGTTACCTTTCACAAGATGCATCGCCTTGTCAGCATTGTCCATAGGCCAAGGATCACTATACCAAAGATTGCCCAAAGAGCTACCCCACTCCAATTCACATGATTGCAATCTTGCCACAAGTGGAAGATATGACCACTCAGTCTTATGTTGTTTCATCTTCTTCACTTCCCATGATGACTAGAGCCAGACAAGCTGCAGCAACCCATAGAGAGGAACAAGAAGGACTCCATCATAAAGACGAGGAAAAGAAGGTTGGGTGGAAGGACCAAGCAAATATTGAAGGAGCTTATGAAAGTCTATACGAACTCATAAAGATGGATTCAAAAATAAGAAGTCACTTATTAAAGATTGCACTCTCCTTACTTGAACCAACCACCTAGCATAGATGGTTTCATGGTTGACTTTCCCCCTGCACCCCTGGTAGACTACCAAAGCTCAAGGTTATCTATTTTTATAAAGGTTGAAGCTCTCACGCGTGTGATCATAGATCGAGGCTCTGGCATCAATTTGATGGTGGATTTCACCATGAAGTAACTAAAATTAAACCCCACCAAGGTGGCACCATTCATAGTAACACTAGCATATCAACACCAGGTTGCACCACTTGGCATTATTGAAAAGGTACTGACGATAGTACAGGGTTTTCACTTTCATCTAGATTTTGTTGTTATTGCACTTCCACAGGAGACTTCTTACCCATTACTCCTCGGGCGGCCTTGGCTAAGGCAAGCAAAAGCTTTGCAAGATTGGGGGAAAAACAAATTGTGGATTTCAAAAAACACCAATAGCCAACTGAAAATACATATGGAAGAAGGATTCGACTCAGGGGAAACTATTGGGTATACTGTGGACACTTAGGTAATTCCCTCTTTAACCCAAGAAGAAGATAGATTATTGAATTGGATGATGGAAAGTACAGAGTGTTGCACGATGGAAATCAATGAATTAGAGGAAGAAGTTGCAGATGGAGGAGTTGTAGGAAAAGGCCATGAATTTCACAAGGAGTTAAAGAATGAGAGTTTGCAGGAGAATACAACCTTTGAAGGGGTAACAAATATAGAAGTATCAGAGAAGAAAAGTTATGAGCCTCAGTGCAGAGAAGATGTTCCTTTTACGGATATACCTCAAGGATGGACCAGAGAACATATTGCAGAATATAAGCTAAAGTCCACTTCTGCATACAGTGGAGATGATTTCTCAAACAAGACTAATCCTGAAACACTATTTCAAGAAGTAAATCTAGGGGATGAAGAGAGCCCTCAAGTAGTCCACTTGGCCTCCTGGCTATGACATTATCCCTCTATACTACAGAAGGTAACTTCTTTACGTTTTGCTTACAAAAATGTCTTCGCATGGTCCTACAAAGATCTAACAGCGATACCAGAGGAGCTTCGATTACACCACATTCCCTTAGTTGAGGGAGCCGCGCCTGCAACAAGTAGGCCGTATCGACTCAATCCAAAGTATGCAGAGGCGGTAAAGTTGGAAATTACAAAACTAGAAGAAACAGGTATAATTGTTCTAGTAGAACATTCCAGGTGGCATTCTTCTATGGTTATTGTACCCAAAGAAAAAAAGTGGAAAAATAAGAGTATGCATTAATTTTTGTGCCTTGAACAAAGTGACTGTTCAAGATGGATTTCTTCAACCCTTCATAGAGCAAGTACTTGAGGGAGTAGCTGGTCACACTTTGTATAGCTTCCTGGATAGTTTTAGTGGCTACAATGAGATAGTGATCCATCCTGATGATAGGGACGAAACAACCTTTGTTACTCCATGGGGCACTTATGTCTATACCCACATGGCTTATGGTTTGAAGAATGCACCAACATCATTGAATAGAAAAATGTATCTAATATTGGGCAAATGGTTGACAACCTTTCTACGCATTTTCATGGATGACTTTTCAGTATTTTTAGGCACAGACAAATTTTATGTGTTTTTTACGTCCAATATATGGAGATAAGCTATTTATTTTACAAGATTCTCTTTACCAGAATATCGATTTTAAGCATAGTGAACATGTGCATAGCCAAATAAAAAAGACAATATAACATATGCATACCTATTAAAAAACTCTCGAAATAGATAATTATAGTAATTCTCTCTAAGTATCTAACAAATATATGATTTGGATTTATAAGAACCATATTAAAAGTGTTATATTTTATGGAATAATGGAATGTTAAATGAATTTTAATGTCTTGATATTTTTAATGTGATTGTTTTTTTATTTGGTAGGTGAAGAATCATGAGAGTTTGAATGCACGTGGATCTATTTAGATGTTTTTGAATATATTTCAAAGATAGTATTTTAGATACTTTTTATACAAATAGTAGATTGCTAAGAAAGCGACGTTCTTGTAAAAATAAAAGATTGTTTAGAAACTGATGATTTATAAATAAAGTAGAGTTTTTCATAAATGTACACTTTTCCAAGCACCACCCTCATGTATCTTCTATTCAGGACAAAATGAAAAATACCTATAAATACACATATTCTCATAGACTCGTCCATGACATTATGTGGGGGAAGAGTGTACCCAATCTTATGTTAAATCTTATTTCTCTCTCTCTCTCTCTCTATTTTGTGTGTGTTGTTGTGAGATTTAGTTAGTGTACTATATTTGTGTATGTGCATGTGCAAGATATTATCAAGAATGGCATCAGAGCATGCACACATCTAAAGGGGTGTAATTCTCGATGTCTCTTCGTTATTTGTAGTATTTGTTCATCATTCGACATTTGTCTTGGTTTCATTAATTCTCATTCGGTCCAAGTTTTCATTTGTCAATTCACATTTTTTTGGGTTCACTAGTGTCTTTTTTTATTTTTCTGAATATGTTATTGTGCACTATGCTCACTATGTTCACTATCACATTGTCCCACTATGCACACTTTACTCATTATACTGAGTGTGCCCACTATACTCACTGTGCTCAATGTGCTCACTATGCTCTATGCATTGTTCACTATTCGAGTTATAGTTTGAGTCATTTTAAAAATTCATGTTATCAATTTGTTTAGTCTTGTAGCTTACTCCAAGGCACAAACTAAGGCATAGAACTATGGCATCTTTGGCTTCTGTTGCACTCATGGTTCTCTTGGTTCACTTTTCTTCCCTTTGGTTCTATTGACAGTCATTGACTTTGCACAAACCATCTTTAACTAATGAGTGGCAATAAGAGCTTACATGTAGTGGATTTCAACCCACCACCTCTCACTTCCAAGAGATATATTTTATCCACTAGCCTATTCTCACTTGTCGATACTACTTTTATATTTAACATTACTTCTCACGCTCTATTCTCCTTATTTATTTATTTATTTATTTATCTATCTATCCTTAATTTATTTATTCTTATATATATATTCAAGACAAAACCTTTCGTTTTCTATTTCAATTCTAATAATGCTATTTTTTTTCACATGTTTGGTATTAGGTTTTGTGTCTACATAAGTCCATGGATCCTACCCATATTACAAAGGATTTTGAGAAGTTATTTGTTAAATATTATTTATTAAATGTATTATTCTTCATCATGGTATGTAACTAATTATGTATATTTTCTTGAACCATGGTTTTCCAAATGTTATTCTATTAGATCAAGATGTTTGCTTTTGTAATCCCTTTTGGGTTGCATTAGTTCAAATTTGAGGTTCCAAAATAGACTTTAGCTCTATATTTCATCTTGAAAGTAATAGACAAACTAAAGCTATGACTAGTAATATTTTAGATTTATTATTTTTATAATCCAAGTAATTTGATTATAAAGAAACTTTACTAATCACTTTTATTAGATGATCCTCCTTTACTTGAAGAGGTGGTTAAGGTTTTAGTTCTAGAGAGAACTTGTTTATGATGTTACTATTACATGCAATGATAAGAAATATCTTAGATATTTGGTTAAATATAAAAATCACTCACTTGAAGAATCTCAATCGATTCATAAGACATCATTAACTGCACATTATGAGCACTTGATTTCTACATATCATTCACATTCACATCAATTTCTGGTTTTCCATTTCCATGCACGTTTTTTTACATGGAATATGCTTATGATTGTTGAGTGATAGGATATGTGACTCACCATCCATGTCTCTTTATTCTTATAAGCTAAGGTTAGTTTCTTCTCAACTAGGAGACATGTTATCATTAGGGCGAAAGACGGCCCAAAAAGGGCCGTGTAAGGATTTCAATTAGTTGTGCTAAATCGAGATTAAAGTTTTCAAATCCTTTAAGAAATTCTGTGTAAGTTCATTTAAAACGTATCTTATGCAAATTTTGAAGAGAGAGAAACTCGTATCATATCATTATGAAAAGTTTGTGTGATATCTTAGGCCTCAAAGTTTGTGCTCACCGGGCGCTGATCAAAATTTAAATTTTCCTCTTCTTTACGGACCTATATAATGTGTGCTGATGAAGTTTTGCGCTTTTTTTCTCTACTTTTCATAGCAGGCCTGTTTCTCCCTTTCACGTCATTTTAGACACTTGTCGATCATTTTTCATAGCAAATCATGGAGAACGTTAACCCAAATACTCTCGCTAAGCTTTCAAACAATCGAAATCATTGTGAAAAGTTCCATATCAACATTGCAGTTAGTCAGGAGTATGCGACGACAAGAAAAGTATTCCGAAGGGCTCTTCATCCTCCTGAAGTGGATGGATTGCGAAAGGAAGGCAAGAAACATATGGACATATGGAAAGATAGATTTGTTTATCCAATTGATCCACAAACTGGAAGGTACCCCCCTTTTCATAATCTTCATGATCTGATTAGATTTGTGGGAGATGGTGAGGATGGTTTACGAGGCTATTGTTCAAGGCTCTGGGATATTTCAAGGAATTATGTACAATACATAAACTGTTTACAAAACACACTACACCAGAAGAATTTACATATGAGGGAGCTAGAAAACAAATTATCCACTTTATCTTCTCAGTTAGAGTCTTTTAAGAAAATTAAAGAAACTCCTATAGGTTTGAGAATGCGGTCAAAACAAGTAAAACCTTTTTTAGATTTGACTGAAAAATCCGGCCAGAAAAAGAAAAGAATGAAAATTGTTAGAGATCATGTGACAAATGTGCTAGGTTTAAATATGTCGAGCAGTTTTGAGCGCGTACATTTCTGTAATGAAATTTTGAGTCAAAATGATGTTTTAAGACTATTGAAACTGAATGAAAATACATGCTTGAAACGCTTTGTTTTTCAAAAACACATGACAGAAATGAATCTTTTACTAGAACCATCTCAAATTCAGAATATTTGTGATAGTGTCGGAGTGAGTAGGAAAGGTTATAGAGCAATTTCAAGAGTTTGGTGTGAATTTTTAAAATTTAACAAAGTTAGAAGTTTTGGATTGCCTAGACCCCATTATGTAGGAAAGTTTTGGCTCTGCTTGAATAAGAAGATCACATCAGTATTTGGTGAATATAAACATATTCATGGTAACATGCCTTACGAAGTAGGAAAATAAAAGTTACATTTCACTTACAATGCGTTTAACAACATATGGATATATGTTATAAAACTTCAAACATACATGGTTCAGTTCTATAATATAAAAGAGCATGAATGTTCTAGTCTATTGAAATTTGTAATCAAACTTGATGAAGCTGAGCTTAAAAAACATCAAAAGATGGAGAGAATAAGCATTGCACTGATGAACAAAGCTTTGGACTATAGCCTTGGGAAATTGGATACTCCATCTCTCAAAGTACAATCAGAAATGGAGTTATGGTGGGTTGGCTGTGCTCAAGTTCCATCTGAGAGCCATAAAACAGTTAAATGGTTATTCTCACAGACAAACATTCCAAATGTTATCCAAAGGCATCATGCAGGAGAATTGTTGAATGTCAAAGACTACGGGAACTTTCAAGTTTAGTGGCATTTGAGTGGAGACCTAAAGACACTCAAATGCATGTTTGGTATAAGTGGGGGAGCAAATTCTAAGTACCCTTGCTTGTATTGCATGCAAAGCCCAAGCACAAATGGATGGATTGCTAGAGGTGAGGGTGAAGAGGCTCCTTCTAGACAAAATGTTATTCTTCATAACTACTCATCTTCTTCAATGATTTGGGATCCCATACTTCCAATAGCATTGACAAATGTACACATATGTACACTACATGCAGAGTTAAGAATCATTGACAAGTTGGTCCGTCTTCACTTGGATTATGCATATTCTATCAAGCCTACAACTCTTGCAGATGAATGCATAAAAAAATGTGAATTTCTTCCTTCAGAAATGGGATTTCATGGTGGTGATGTTCATCTAAGAAAAGATCCAAAGCTTTCACAAAATGCAGGTGATGTACTACAGGATGTCTCAATGGGAGGTGCAAAAGCAAGGAGATTCTTCAGCAACCATGATGGCAAACAACTTAATGCCATGTGGAATTGTTGGAAAAAATTTTGTGAGGTCACGACTAATGTAAAAAGCAAACCAGCAATAGCGAAAAAGAGAATGGACATGTGGGTCAAACTAGATAATCTTTTAAAGATCATGAGGCAGTAGGTAACATCAAAAAGTTATGTGACAGATTTCGGAAAGGCGACCACAGAGCTTATAGAAACCATCATAGAGGCATGGGGTGCCAAAGACATAACATACTACTTGGTGAGCTCCAAAGATATTTTATTCAATTTATTTATTTTTATTTGAAATAAAGATCTAATGAGATTCTTCTGCTCTTCTAGCATATTCTTCTTGTGCAAGGTGCATTCTTTGCAGAAAAGGAACCACTTGCCATGTGGAACACCCAAGGCATGGAAAAATCTCATTATCAAGCAAGGAAAAGCTTCTTTAGGTGTACAAGGAAAGGAGGAGGATTAACAAAGAGCAATGCCTTCAGAGAGCTTTTTGATTGGTTCTTTAGAAGAAAATTACAAAGGACCTCATGCCAAATATAATCAGAAGGATATGGCTATCACCAGACAAAATCATCATGTATCAATATCACAAAATGATAAAGACCACATTTCAAACAGAGCTTTAATATTTGCAATGTCTTTTATTTCTTTGAGAAATAAAGATGTCATGTATGTACATTTCATGATGTATTATGCTTTGAAAAGAAATATGTCTATTACCATCAGATAACTTTGACCAGAGAATCAATAACAATTAATATTAGGCCATGGATCAATTACACCAAAAAAAATTGGAATGTCTTATATCACATTGGACAATTTCTGTATATGTACACTTCTAATGGAGAACTTGGAGAAATCTGACACAAGATAGAGATTTTGCATTGCTCCCATCTCATATCCTTAACCTAAAATTCTTGAGGATATAGTTAACTGTATACCTTGACGTCATCTTCCTCAAGTCCAAACATGACCGATGCAAGCGATAAGGCCCAATGAAAAATATTCGATGGGCCTTATCGCTTGCATTGATCGTGATCGACTTCTCAGTGTAAATGGAGACCTTGGAGAAAACCGATTGTGGCATCTCATCTCCCTAGCCTTAAAATCATGAGAATATTCTTTACTACATCCCTTGACCTAATCTTCCTCTTCAACTCCGAACACGACCGATGCAAGCGATAAGGCCCAACAGAAATTATCCGATGGGCTTTATTGCTTGCATCGGTCGTGGTCAATTTCTCAATAAAAATGGAGATCTAAGACAAAACCTTTAATTCATAAGAATATATCAAACAACATACCTTGACCTCATCTTCCTCCTCAATGAGCTCTTTTGAGTCAATACAAATTTTTCCTTTGTCCTCAGCAACATCCAAGAATGAATAGCCGCGCCCAAACGAGTATATGCCAAGTTGCTTCTCATGCTCATCAAACTCTTCATCAGCAAGTCTTGGCTTCTCTGAGATAGCTTTCTCAAAGCATTTTGAAAGAGCTTGTGATGAATCTTTGAATTCTTCATTAGACAAATCCAAATCAAGACGCAAAAATTCTTCTTTTCTTTCTCCTTTCTTATTGGTGAATCTTCTTGCAACTTCTTCTGAATCAGCTATAGCTGCAAGCAGTAGTCCTCCCTTAGATTGAAAAGTTCCTGAATGTAAAATAGAGGTATAAACTCTTTTTCAGAGATAAAGTAAAAAGGTAGATTTGGGAGAAGTAAGGACTTCTGAGACACTTGAACTTCTTCACTTGGCTCCCTTATTGTAGTTTCTGCTTTAAAAGTGGCCACATCAAAACCTTTGACCTGCTCTTCTTCTGCTTGGAGATTGATCTCCTCAACAATCTCCATGACACATTTCATAGCTTCTGAGCTTCCCTCAAGTGTCAGCTCTAAGATAGGCTCGTCTTCAACATGAACATTTTCCTCCTTTTCAACTGAGATATGATCAAGCCATATCAAGAAGGCAATGTTTAAAGGGAGCAAGCAGTAGTCCTTTTCATGCTTTGGGCATAAATCAAGCTTCCCTCGCAAAGGGGATATCCTTTTGCATTTTCTTGTGATTTTAGCCCTATCTATTGGATATTTCCGAAAGATGTGAGGATGGACATAGGTTTTCTGAGAAATAGAAAGGATCCTTCCATTGACCAACCCCAAGAAAATCTCCCACTCATCCTTAAGAAAACTTTTTGATTTCTCTAGGAGTTTTTCAAAATCAGTTTTGGGGTTGAATATCGTCATTGCATCAGGAAAATAATCTACAATTAAATCCTCTCGAACCATGAAATCAAGAAGTTTCTCTGATGGAGAGACACTAAGGATCTCATTCATTCCCTCCATCTTAGCTGCAGCTTCTCCTGTATGTCTATTAGGAGAACACAACCGATGCAAGCGACTAAAGTGAGTCAACGTAGGTCAAACGGGGAAAATCGCTTGTATCGGTCGCGTCGGGGACAAAAGAAAAATACGCATGAAAATGAGACAAATTCTCTGAAGGTTCAAAATTTGAGTTTATGAAGGAGTAGCTATTTATAGGCGAGGGGGACGAAGTAACGGTTGGATGATGTGGACCAATCATAGAGTGCCATGTGGCAAAGGTACGTTGGCCGATGCAATGGATAGCTGATGTGGACCAATCAACTCATGCCACATGGCAGTTGGAATTTGCAATGGCTATATGACGTGGACCAATCATGGCATGCCACGTGGAACCAATGGTCAACTTAGTTCTGGGACCTATTTAAGCTTCCCTATTCATTTCTTTCATTTTTTTTTGTCAACACTTGCCAAGCGTCGAGGTTCCATCGCCACCAAGTTTTTAAGCTGCTTCTTCACAATTTCTATAGAGAGCGCTCTCTACGTTAGGTAATATGGACACGACCGATCCAAGCGACCATGGTACATCCGAGATTTTTGGATAACCCTAATCGCTTGGATCGGTCATGTTTCTTAAATGGCATCAAGTCCTTGATCATAGCTTGCCAATTTCGGTTTCCTTAGTGAGGCTTGAGTATTACGCATTGTTACCTTTAGTTCAACTTGTATTTATTGAAATATGATGATGAATTCAGGGACGACCGATGCAAGCGATCACGGACATCCGGGCATTTACGGATGACTCCTATCGCTTGCATCGGTCGTGTCTCTGATAGTGGAAAGAGTCATTGATCATAGCTTTCAAATTATGTTTTTCTTAGTGATAATTGAGTATTTTTCATTGTAAAATATAATTGATCGATATTTGATGATGAATTCAAGGATGACAGATGCAAGCGATAAGGGACATTCGGGCATTTCCGGATGACTCCTATCGCTTGCATCGGTCCTGTCTCTGATAGTGGAAAGAGTCATTGATCATAGCTTTCAAATTATGTTTTTCTTAGTGATAAGTGAGTATTTTGCATTGTAAAATATATTTGATTGATATTTGATGATGAATTCAAGGATGACCGATGCAAGCGATCAGGGACATCCGACCATTTTCGGATGACTCCTATCGCTTGCATCGGTCATGTCTCTAATAGTGGAAAGATTCATTGATCATAGCTTTCAAATTATGTTTTTCTTAGTGAAAATTGATTATTTTGCATTGTAAATTATATTTGATGATGAAATCAAGGACGACTGATGCAAGCGATCAGGGACATCCCGACCTTTCTGGATGACTCATATCGCTTGCATCGGTCGTGTCTATGATAGTGGAAACAGTCATTGATCATAGCTTTTTGAGAGTAATTTTTGACAGTGGAAAGAGTCATTGATCATAATTTTTTGACAGCGGAAAGAGTTGTTGATCATAGCTTTTTGAGAGTAAGTTTCCACTTTTCCTAATTCCTTTCCTTAAGATTTTGATTTTGTGCACAGTATGGCTAGGACCAAAAAGACAACAAGGAAGTTGTACCCTGAGGGTCAGGACCAAAATGCCCAGGGGGAAAATGTCCAAGAGCAAAATCCCCAGAAGGTTCAAGACAATGTGCCAGACAAGCCTTCAAAAAAAAGGGTCAAGTACCATGTAAAGTCCTTGAGGGAAATTAGAAGAGCTCAAAAGTCTGTGGGATTGTTGATCCCTAGACTTCCATTTATGAGAGTTGTCAAGCAGATCTCAGCCAACCTCTGTTCTTTAATGAAGACCTCATCCTTTGTCAATGTGAGGTGGCAAACTCAAGCACTGCTATGCCTGCAAGAAGCTGCAGAGGACTTTGCTATTGATTTTATGAATGATGCCTATTTATGTGCTGCTCATTCTCATAGGGTAACACTAATGGTGAAGGATTATTTTATTGTTTCAAGAATAAGATATAAATTTCATAAAGCTGTGGTTCCTATTGATCACCATGATCAGAAATTTTTCGACATTTTAAATATACCTCCAACTCGAGCACCAAAAACAATAGTTTTCATTGAAGAGATCAACCCTCAGGTCACTCATGATCATGAAACTAGAACTGCAGCAAATAGTGAGTAGGAGAGGAAAAAGGAAGGATTATTTACGGAGGAAAGTGTAATCTTAACTCAGATTCAAAACTTATAGAAAGCAAATAAAGAGCTCCTCAAGAAAGGAGATGGGCAGATAATAGTTGTTGCAATGCCATGGCAAAAAGATTGGTTTCTTGACATTAGACCTGAAGACAACAAAATGTTGAGGGAGCTTCATGTTGAAATATCAGATAGTGTTGTCAACATTTCACTCAGGTATAATTTTGTTTTGCTTTTGTTTTGCTTAGTTTTCTAGTTCCTTAACTAAATTTTTATTGCTTGATTTGTAGGGTTCTTCTTCAACAATGTGAGGAAGCGGTTCAAAAAAAAGCATTTATTTTAGATCCTCTGGTGACACAATGTTTTTTGCATAAACATGGAGATGCCAAGTCCTTTCTACAGGATTTTACAGAAGAGGTAGAATGTGCTATCTACCCATATATAGAAAAGTAAGCATTCATCTTCATTTTGGAAAGATATTTGTTTCATTTAAGAAAGTGTATTTACATGCAACTCATTGACAGGGGCCATTGGAGTTTGATTATTGTGGACTTCAATGCATATCAAGCTCTTTTCCTCAATTCTCTCCAATCAAAACATGGGAATTGCAAAGTGTAAGTTACTATACATTTTGTTGCTCTCTATTTTAAAGCCATGCCATCCATTCTGGTTTTCACTTTACAATGCAGTGCTACAGAGCTTCTCAAGATGCACATTGATACATACAAATTCATGTGCCATTGCAGAGAGACTCAACATCATGTGGCTGGAGAGTGATTGCAAATGCTGTAAGATTCTTGGAAAGAAGGTTTTTACAGTCCTGAATTGAATTTATGAGACTACCCAGATGCATGGATCATCTTGATCAGAAAGAGAGCAATTAGTGGCATCATGAAACATGCAATCTGCCCATATGATCCAGACTCACCTCCACCCCCTCCACCTGATAAAAAAAAGTCTGAAGATGAAAAGAAAGGGCTTCCTCGTTACTCACCATTAAAGCATAGGAACAACAAAAAGAGTCAAACTGAAAGCTCCAAAAAGGGACAGAAGCAACAGAGAAAACAGGGCTCCAAAAAGGATAGAAAGGGTTGAATCATTTTTGAGTCTTAGATTGAAATCTATTGTAAAACCAACATAGGTTGGAAGATTTATTTATGTACAAATTGTATGTACTTATGCCAATCTTCATATGGAAGATGGTCATTGTAACCATATTTATTTGGCTTTAAAATATTTATATGCTTGAGAAATATAGAGTTGTATTGAACCTCTTGAGAGTTAAAAAAAAGTTCATTGCATGGTCCAATTAAGTTTGTTCGTGTCACAAATATGAATGCATTGTGGGTTTATTACTTCATTCCTGTTGGAAATTTTAAATTGGAGAAGATACGGAAGGATATAAAGAATTAAGAGGACACGACCGATACAAGCGATACGGGGAATCGGAGAATTTTTGATTGCCCCTATCGCTTGCATTGGTCGTATTATCCATTTCATCGCTGTTGCTAGTTGTTTTTATACTCATGAGTCAAATCTTTACGCAAGGTCACTTTTTGAAGTCTCGCGTGGTAGTTTGCTAACACGACCGATCTAAGCGATAAGGGCCATCCGACAAGTTCAGATTGCACTAGTCGCTTGCATCGGTCGTCTTCTCTTATCTTTTCTCCTCAGTTTTATGCCTTAAGTCATGCTCTTCTAATTTTGAAATACCAAACCTGGAATTGGAATTTGCACTAGGTTCTCCACCCTCTCTTATATTACTTGTTATGTGTACCATGATAATTTCTCTTGCATTACTTGAGGACAGAAAAGCTAGATAGAATCAAATTATTTTATTGAGACTAATGTGCACCTTTGATAGACTATAATATTTTAATTGAAATTAGATATTGAATTCTAGATCTCTTGTTCATCTAGAATTAACTTATGAAAGCTCCTGCATAATTATTTCTTAGTTGGAACCTCATCAGAATGTTATGATTAGACTAAAAAATGCCAATATGAGTTTAGATGAAGGGGGATAATTGAAGTCATCAATTCACTTTTGCAAATAAAAATCAATGGAAATATGAAATAAAGGACCTTAAAATATATCTAAGAATTTCTTGGTTTATATTCTTATCATTGTACAATAAGAACCTCATCAAAATCTTGAAAGTAAATTAAAAAATGCAAATATGAATATAGACATTTAAAATTATTAATTTAACACACATTCTTTGTCACCATCCTGCAAAGAAAATTCAATGGAAGTATTAATAGAAACTTCTATTAGAGGAAGATACATTATGTAAGAATTTCAGGGTTAACTTGTTACAATCGTAAAGGTTGGAACTTAATCACCCTTGGTGGTAGGCAACTTATGCAAGAAAATGATTTCTCTGATCTCATGTTAACTATTGCATCATCAATTGAGAATCTACACTAAGATGATACCTCATCAAGGTATTCTAGGAGCTCCCTTACATTTCTGAGATTCCAATTTGTAGTGACAATTATTTTCCTTGATTGAAAATCTGGATGAATCAATACTTCTAACTCAAATTCTGGATAGCTCTCCTCTGAGTCCAAGGCTATCCAAAGTCCAAGCTTTTTGTCCACCTTCTATAGTCATATCCTAGAGCCAGAGATTATCGACATATCTGATATGAGATTGAAAGAGAATTGGGACTAACGTTACATAAATTAATGTCACCTAGCTTTTGAACTTCTTTGTTATCCCATTCCCTACCTAAAACATCATCAATCTTTGAAATAGAGACTCTCCTATTCAACCACATTGTTTTTGTTTTCT